>WNWK01000908.1:192500-356768 GCA_009830355.1 Cherax destructor
AGGAAAAGAGGGAATATAAATGTGTAAATTCAAGGATTATGTGGATTAAAATAAGGGTCGGATGCGAAAAGTGGGTCATAATAAGCGTGTATGCACCTGGAGAAGAGAGGAGTGTAGAGGAGAGAGAGAGATTTTGGGAGATGTTAAGCGAATGTATAGGAACTTTTGAACCAAATGAGAGAGTAATTGTGGTAGGGGACCTAAATGCTAAAGTGGGAGAAACATGCAGAGAGGGTGTAGTAGGTAAGTTTGGGGTGCCAGGTGTAAATGATAATGGGAGCCCTTTGATTGAACTTTGTATAGAAAGGGGTTTAGTTATAGGTAATACATATTTTAAGAAAAAGAGGATAAATAAGTATACAAGATATGATGTATGGCGTAATGACAGTAGTTTGTTGGACTATGTATTGATAGATAAAAGACTGTTGAGTAGACTTCAGGATGTACATGTTTATAGAGGGGCTACAGATATATCAGATCACTTTTTAGTTATAGCTACAGTGGGAGTAAAAGGTAGATGGGATACAAGGAAAATAGAATCAGTAAGTAAAAGAGAGGTGAAGGTTTATAAACTAAAAGAGGAGGCAGTTAGGGTAAGATATAAACAACTATTGGAGGATAGATGGGCTAGTGAGAGTGTAGGCAATGGGGTCGAAAATGTATGGGGTAGATTTAAAAATGTAGTGTTAGAGTGTTCAGCAGAAGTTTGTGGTTACAGGCGAGTGGGTGCGGGAGGGAAGAGGAGCGATTGGTGGAATGATGATGTAAAGAGAGTAGTAAGGAGAAAAAGTTAGCATATGAGAGGTTTTTACAAAGTAGAAGTGATGCAAGGAGGGAAGAGTATATGGAGAGAAAAGAGAGGTTAAAAGAGTGGTGAAGCAATGTAAAAAGAGAGCAGATGAGAGAGTGGGTGAGATGTTATCAGCAAATTTTGTTGAAAATAAGAAAAGTTTTGGAATGAGATTAATAAGTTGAGGAAGCCTAGAGAACAAATGGATTTGACAGTTAAAAATAGGAGAGGAGAGTTATTAAATGGAGAGTTAGAGGTATCGGGAAGATGGAGAGAATATTTTGAGGATTTGTTAAATGTTGATGAAGACAGGGAAGCTGTGATTTCGTGTGTAGAGCAAGGAGGAATAACATCTTGTAGGAGTGTGGAAGAGCCAGTTGTGGGTGTAGGGAAGTTCGTGAGGCAGTGGGTAGAATGAAAGGGGTAAGGCAGCTGGGATTGATGGGATAAAGATAGAAATGTTAAAAGCAGGTGGGGATATAATTTTGGAGTGGTTGGTGCTATTATTTAATAAATGTATGGAAGAGGGTAAGGTACCTAGGGATTGGCAGAGAGCGTGTATTGTTCCTTTGTATAAAGGCAAAGGGGACAAAAGAGAGTGCAAAAATTATAGGGGAATAAGTCTGTTGAGTGTACCTGGTAAAGTGTATGGTAGAGTTATTATTGAAAGAATTAAGAGTAAAACAGAAAGCAGGATAGCAGATGAACAAGGGGCTTTAGGAAAGGTAGGGGTGTGTAGACCAAGTGTTTACAGTGAAACATATAAGTGAACAGTATTTGGATAAGGGTAAAGATGTTTTTGTGGCATTTATGGATTTGGAAAAGGCGTATGATAGGGTAGATAGGGGGCAATGTGGCAGATGTTGCAGGTGTATGGAATAGGAGGAAGGTTACTGAAAGCAGTGAAGAGTTTTTATGAGGATAGTGAGGCTCAGGTTAGAGTGTGTAGGAGGGAAGGGGACTATTTCCCAGTAAAAGTGGGCCTTAGACAAGGATGTGTGATGTCACCGTGGTTGTTCAATATATTTATAGATGGGGTTGTAAGAGAAGTGAATGCGAGGGTCTTGGCAAGAGGTGTTGGGCTAAAAGATAAAGAAGCAAATACAAAGTGGGAGTTGTCACAGTTGCTTTTTGCTGATGACACTGTGCTTTTGGGAGATTCTGAAGAGAAGCTGCAGAGGTTGGTGGATGAATTTGGTAGGGTGTGTAAAAGAAGAAAATTGAAAGTGAATATAGGAAAGAGTAAGGTGATGAGGATAACAAAAAGAATAGGTGACGAAAGATTGGATATCAGATTGGAGGGAGAGAGTATGGAGGAGGTGAATGTATTCAGATATTTGGGAGTGGACATGTCGGCGGATGGGTCTATGAAGGATGAGGTGAATCATAGAATTGATGAGGGGAAAAGGGTGAGTGGAGCACTTCGGAGTCTGTGGAGACAAAGAACCTTGTCCATGGAAGTAAAGAGGGAATGTATGAGAGTATAGTTATACCAACGCTCTTATATGGGTGTGAAGCATGGGTGATGAATGTTGCAACGAGGAGAAGGCTGGAGGCAGTGGAGATGTCATGTCTGAGGTCAATGTGTGGTGTGAATATAATGCAGAGAATTCGGAGTTTGGAAATTAGGAGGAGGTGCGGGATTACCAAAACGATTGTCCAGAGAGCTGAGGAGGGGTTGTTGAGGTGGTTTGGACATGTAGAGAGAATGGAACGAGACAGAGTGACTTCGAGAGTGTATAAATCTGTAGTGGAGGGAAGGCGGGGTAGGGGTCGGCCTAGGAAAGGTTGGAGGGAGGGGGTAAAGGATGTTTTGTGTGCGAGGGGCTTGGATTTCCAGCAAGCATGTGTGAGCGTATTTGATAGGAGTGAATGGAGGCATATGGTTTTTAATACTTGACGTGCTGTTGGAGTGTGAGCAAAGTAACATTTATGAAGGGATTCAGGGAAACCGGCAGGCCGGACTTGAGTTCTGGAGATGGGAAGTACAGTGCCGGCACTCTGAAGGAGGGGTGTATATGTTGCAGTTTTATAACTGTAGTGTAAAGCACCCTTCTGGCAAGACAGTGATGGAGTGAATGATGATGAAAGTTTTTATTTTTCGGGCCACCCTGCCTTGGTGGGAATCGGCCGATGTGTTAATAAAAAAAATAAAAAAAAATTCTTCGTCTTCCCTCTACCCACACTAACCATATATATATATATATATATATATATATATATATATATATATATATATATATATATATATATATATATATATATATATATATATATATATATATAATATAATGTCGTGCCGATTAGGTAAAACTGATCAATTAGCAAGAACTCACCTAAAATTAAGTCCTTTCTAAAATTTTCTCTTATACGTTTAAAGATATATTTTTTTCATTTATGTTAATGTAAAAATTTATAATTTTGTACCAAGAGAAACTTTGAAAACCTACCTAACCTTATTACAACAAGCGCAATATAATTTAGCGTAACCCAACTAAATATATTTTAGATACGTTAACATTAATTTAATAATAAACAAACACAATGAAATATATTTTTTTCGTTATGTTCAGAATGTTTTTGGAGAAATTATTGCATCCACAAATTTTCACTTGTCTTATATGGCAAGGTGAGCGTTGCTATTTAAGCCAAAATCGCAAGTTTTACCTAATCGGCACGACATATATATATATATATATATATATATATATTTTTTTTCTCTCAACAAGTCGGCCGTCTCCCACCGAGGCAGGGTGACCCAAAAAGAAAGAAAATCCCAAAAAAGAAAATACTTTCATCATTCACCACTTTCACCACACTCGTACATAATCACTGTCTTTGCAGAGGCGCTCAGATACGACAGCTGAGAATAAGTCCCTCCCAGCTGTCACTATCCCAGACCCCTCATTTAAAGTGCAGGCATTGCACTTCCCATTTCCAGGACTCAAGTCCAACTAAATCAATTAACTGGTTTCCCTGAATCCCTTCACAAAATATTACCCTGCTCACAGTCCAACAGCTCGTCAGGTCCCAAAAAACATTCGTCTCCATTCACTCCTATCTAACACGCTCACACATGCTTGCTGGAAGTCCAATCCCCTCGCCCACAAGACATCCTTTAATCTCTCCCTCTAACCTTTTCGAGGACGACCCCTACCCCGCCTTCCTTTCCCTACAGATTTATACGCTTTCCAAGTCATTCTACTTTGATCCATTCTCTCTAAATGACCAAACCACCTCAACAACCCCTCTTCAGCCCTCTGACTAATACTTTTAGTAACTCCACACCTTCTCCTAATTTCCACACTCCTTATTATCTGCATAATATTTACACCACACATTGCCCTTAGACAGGGCATCTCCACTGCCTCCAGCCTCCTCCTCGCTGCAGCATTTGCAACCCATGCTTCACACCCATATAAGAGTGTTGGTACCACTATACTTTCATACATTCTCTTCTTTGCCTCCATGGATAACGTTTTTCGTCTCCACAGATACCTCAATGCACCACTCACATTTTTTCCTTCATCAATTCTATGGTTAACCTCATCCTTCATAAACCCATCTGCTGACACGTCAACTCCCAAATATCTATATATATATATATATATATATATATATATATATATATATATATATATATCCATCCGCTAACTGCTCTTTCTTTCATATTTCCCAGGATAACTTGTTGGATTTGATACAGTGAGGTGGTGGTAGTGGTGTTGGAGGAGGAATAGGTGGTAATAAGTGGTGGTAATGGTGTTGGAGGAGGAATAGGTGGTAATAAGTGGTGGTAATGGTGTTGGAGGAGGAATAGGTGGTAATAAGTGGTGGTAGTGGTGTTGGAGGAGGAATAGGTGGTGGTGGTGAAGGTACTGGTAGTGATGGTACTGGAAATGGTGGTGGTGGAATAGGTGGTGATAATGATGGTAGTGGTGTTTGGATTTTGCCATTAATTCCCTAGACTAGCCCAGGCCGTCTCGCGCTCACCCAAGCTTATATCTTCTGTAATATTTACCTGCAGTGACGCTAAGGAAGAAGAAAAAAGAGCGAACTCAAAATGAATGCCCAAAAAATTGACGAAAGTAAATTTTGGCTCATCGTTCGTGCTTTCCAAGTCATTAATCCGGATTCCCTCGACGTTGATTGGCTGGTGGCTCGTGACGTCATGGCTGGCGCCTAGCCTCTACTGATATTAATATTCCTTTTTATTTCTTCACAACGCCGAAAAAAATTAAGTAAGGAATTTATCCCTAGCAATAATAATGAAAGATTTTTTGACCTTTAAATATCTGAGAATTCACAAATAAATTTGAGTAATTCGACGTTTATGTGTAAAAAAAGAGACCGTATTATAACAGTAGCAAATTCATACAAAAAATCTTAGCAACAGTGAGTGAAGAAATGGCTTTTTCCATTGCCGTGAATCTCATTCATTTTTTTCTTTGTTACCTCTTTATGCGATTTTTATATTTCCCTAAAAAATAATATTGTTTACTTTGCTTTCGGCTTCAGTATGTAATTCTGTGCCGCTACGTCTTTTTCACGTGTCATTTTGCACACGTCAAGTCGTCACATTCTCTGGCGTGTAGTGAGGTTAAGCACATCTTAAGTAGAAGCAATACAAGAATCATAACACTTGTCGGACATAGCAACACAATGGAGTCTTTCTGTAGAGGATGACTTCTGCATCTATGTTGCTGAGCAAGTTTGACTTCGACTACTGGGCCTCTGCCTCAAGTGATGCTCTTCCCAGCTACTGCATCTTCCTGCTTTAGGCTAAGAGCCTGAAACCCTTCAATCAAGGGTATGGGACTGAAAACCTATCAAGGCTGTGGGACTGAAGACCTCAAAAGAACCCCTAATTCTTTCATCTCCGATACAATAGCCAATTCTGTATTCTCCTGAAGAAGGCTGTTGCACAAGCGAAACGTGTTAGAAATGAAGGATTCCCGAGTGTTTCATACATGTCTTATTCCTCAACATTAATGAACTGCATTAATTTAATATCATGATGTTTAAGTGTTCCATAACTCGGCTGGCAGCAAAATCTTAACCCACATTTGTGTTACACCTCCTACCACGGTTCTGCTGTCATGGAATAGCAATAACCATTACCTTGATTTGAGTTATATTTATTGGAGTTTCTTGAAAGTTTATATCTGACCATATTACTCTGGATTGTCAAGACGTGTTCTTAGAAACTCTTCAAAAGTGGCAGCATCGCTTCTTGTTTTTAGTACTTGAAGTTTCTAACTATAAAACTTAGAATTTGTTGAACAATACTTAGCTTTCCTGAGGTCGCCCTCACCTTTTATCTTGGCTAATTGGTTCACAGATGTTTATATATGTTTATATTTGCATCTAACATTGCTGTAGCCAGGTTTCTAGATCATAATTAATTTCGATAAATTAGACTGATGGACTTATTACATCGTCTCCAGGCTGAGGGACTGATTACCTCAAACTCCTCCTGATCTTCACCCATTCACTTCTGTTCTGGACTGATGAAGTCACTGTGTGGCGAAACGTTTCTTAATTTATCAACTTGTTTATTGTCTGAAGTGTTTATCTACAAAATTTATTTCCTTCATTACTTGTTGCATGACCATTGAAGTTCCAAAACAAAAAAAAACAAAAAAAAAATAGGTCTCAGACCGATTCATTGGAAATTTTATTTCGGTCTTAAGAACTCGTATACTTCATAGTTTAAAACAATTTGCTGCTTTCCAGAGGTGACGCAGAGGTTGATCCAGAACTGAAGTTATTTTTTTTCCTATTGTCATTCAACTTTACCTTAATTTTAATATCTAGTACATGGTACTTTGTAAAATAATGGCTGGAGATCCTTTGCTACTACCTTCGTGAGAGGTTTTTATTGAATATAAGGGGTGTAAGGGGGTTGAGATGTCTGTATTTAGATTCATGAATCTAACTGCACTTTACATGGCCAATTTGATTTGTTTATATTCAGCTTTTGTAAGTGTAATTTGGTATAATTTGGTGTCAGTTTTATGATTGTCAAGAAATTCTTGGTGTCGATTTCGTCAGTAAAATTTAAGATGAACTTCGAGTATGGTAGAAGTTCCTAAATGTTGCTAGTGGTCACGCTAGTGGTCATGCTAGTGGTCATGCTAGTGGTCATGCTAGCGGTCATGCTAGTGATCATGCTAGTGGTCATGCTAGTGGTCATGTTAGTGGTCATGTTAGTGGTCATGTTAGTGGTCACGCTAGTGGTCACGCTAGTGGTCACGCTAGTGGTCACGCTAACGGTCATGCTTACGTTGTATAAATTAACTCTTCTGTAATACACTTTCCATACTACCTACTATTAACATATATAAAGAATTTTTTAAAGCTAACTTCAGTATTCTTTTAATTCTTCGTTCTCATTTGCATTTACTATTTTTAATATTTCTCTTGCATTCCCTGTGTAAACGTATACATCGCCTCGGATCCTCAGGGTTTCCTCGCACTTTAAATATATGCATTACGTTTTTCCCCTATGAGCTTCCATAAATTCTGTGTCATCCAGGAGGGTTTAGTTTTATCGTTTCCTCTATTTATCACTCTTGGGAAATTTACCCTCTCGAAATATAAAATTTTACTCATTTCCTCTACATTGTTCTTTTCCGTTTGTAGGGTTTGGACTTTTTTTTTTGTAAACTTTGACATGCATAGATAAATATGAGTTTTTGTCAATGTTATGATCGCCGCTGCCAGCTGCCTCCCGTGAACGAGGCGACGCTCCAACGAGAGTGCCACGCTCCAACGAGAGTGCCACGCTCATAATATTTTCGTCTCGTGTAGAAGCCGTAACAAGGCGAGAGGGGGTACTCTTGGTGGTGATAATTGGTGTTTTTAATTTCAGAGGAGAGAGAGAGTGAAAGTGAGAGAGAGAGTGTGTGAGTGTGTAAGTGTGTGTGTAAGTGTGGTAAGTGATGTAAGTGTGAGTGTCTAAGTGAGAGTGTGTAAGTGTGAATGTCTGAGTGTGTAAGTGTGAATGTCTGAGTTTTGTGGTAGTGAGTGTGTGAGTGGGTGTGAGTGAGTGTGTGAGTGAGTGGGGTGTGGAGTGTAAGTGTGTGAGTGTGTAAGTGTGAGGAGTGTGTAGTGAGTGTGTAAGGTGGTGAGAGTGTGAGTGAGATGTGTAAGGTGAGTGAGTGTGGTGAGTGAGATGTAGTGTGAGTGAGTGTGTGAGAGTGTGTAAGTGTGAGGAGAGTGTGAAGTGTGAGTGAGAGTGTGTAAGTGTGAGTGAGAGTGTGTAAGTGTGAGTGTGAGTGAGTGTGTGTGAGTGAGGTGTGTGAGTGAGTGGTGTGAGTGAGTGTGTGGATGAGTGTGGTGAGTGAGGTGTGTAGTGAGTGTGTGTAGTGTGAGTGGTGTGTGTGAGTGAGTGTGTGTGAGTGAGGTGTAGTGAGTGTGGTGTGAGTGAGAGTGTGTGAGTGAGTGTGTAGTGTGAGTGAGAGTGTGTAAGTGTGAGTGAGTGTGTGGTGAGAGTGTGTAAGGGTGAGGTGAGGAGGTGTAAGTGTGAGTGAGAGTGTGTAAGTGTGAGTGAGAGGTGTGTGAGTGAGAGTGTGTGAGTGAGAGTGTGTAAGTGTGAGTGAGAGTGTGTGAGGTGTGTGAGTGAGTGTGTGTGAGTGAGTGTGTGTGAGTGGTGTGTAAGTGTGAGTGTGTGTAAGTGTGAGTGAGTGTGTGTAAGTGAGTGTGTGTAAGTGTGAGTGAGAGTGTGTAAGTGTGAGTGAGAGTGTGTAAGTGTGAGTGAGAGTGTGTAAGTGTGAGTGAGAGTGTGTGAGAGAGTGTGTGAGTGAGTGTGTGTGAGTGTGTGTAAGTGTGAGTGTGTGTGAGTGTGTGTGAGTGAGTGTGTGTAAGTGAGTGTAAGTGAGTGTGTGTAAGTGAGAGTGTGTAAGTGTGAGTGAGAGTGTGTAAGTGTGAGTGAGAGTGTGTAAGTGTGAGTGAGAGTGTGTAAGTGTGAGTGAGAGTGTGTAAGTGTGAGTGAGAGTGTGTAAGTGTGAGTGAGAGTGTGTAAGTGTGAGTGAGAGTGTGTGAGTGAGAGTGTGTGGAGTGAGAGTGTGTAAGTGTGAGTGAGAGTGTGTAAGTGTGAGTGAGAGTGTGTAAGTGTGAGTGAGAGTGTGTAAGTGTGAGTGAGTGTGTGTAAGTGTGAGTGAGTGTGTGTAAGTGTGAGTGAGAGTGTGTAAGTGTGAGTGTGTGAGTGAGTGTGTGTAAATGTGTGAGTGAGAGTGTGTAAGTGTGAGTGAGAGTGTGAAGTGTGAGTGAGAGTGTGTAAGAGTGAGAGTGTGTAAGTGTGAGTGAGAGTGTGTAAGTGTGAGTGTGTAAGTGTAAGGTAGGAGTGGAGTGTGTAAGTGTGAGTGAGAGTGTGTAAGTGTGAGTGAGAGTGTGTAAGTGTGAGTGAGAGTGTGTAAGTGTGAGTGAGAGTGTGTAAGTGTGAGTGAGAGTGTGTAAGTGTGAGTGAGAGTGTGTAAGTGTGAGTGAGAGTGTGTAAGTGTGAGTGAGAGTAAGTGTGAGTGAGAGGTAGTGTGGTGAGGGTAAGGTGAGTGAGATGTGTAAGTGTGAGTGAGAGTGTGTAAGTGTGAGTGAGAGTGTGTAAGTGTGAGTGAGAGTGTGTAAGTGTGAGTGTAAGTGAGTGTGTGAGTGTAAGTGAGTGTGTGAGTGTGAGAGTGTGTGTGAGTGTGAGAGTGTGTGTGAGTGTGTACTCACCTAGTTGTACTCACCTAGTTGTGGTTGCAGGGGTCGAGTCAAAGCTCCTGGCCCCGCCTCTTCACTGGCCGCTACTGGGTCACACTCCCTGCGCCATGAGCTTTATCATACCTCTGCTTAAAGCTATGTATAGAGCCTGCCTCCACTACATCGCTTCCTAAACTATTCCACTTCCCGACAACTCTGTGACTGAAGAAATACTTCCTAACATCTCTGTGATTCATCTGAGTCTTCAACTTCCATCTGTGTCCCCTTGTTGTTGTGTCCCATCTCTGGAACATTCTGTCTCTGTCCACTTTGTCAATTCCTCTCAGTATCTTATATGTTGTTATCATGTCTCCCCTATCTCTCCTGTCCTCCAGTGTCGTCAGGTCGATTTCCCTTAACCTCCCCTCGTAGGACATACCCCTTAGCTCCGGGACTAGTCTTGTTGCAAACCTTTGCACTTTCTCGAGCTTCTTCACATGCTTGGCTAGGTGTGGGTTCCAAACTGGTGCTGCATACTCCAATATGGGCCTAACGTACACAGTGTACAGGGTCCTGAACGATTCTTTATTAAGATGTCGGAATGCTGTTCTTAGGTTTGCTAGGCGCCCATATGCTGCAGCAGTTATTTGGTTGATGTGCGCCTCAGGAGATGTGTCTGGTGTTATACTCACCCCAAGATCTTTTTCCTTGATTGAGGTTTGTGTGTGTGAGTGAGATGTGTGGTGAGGGGATGTGTGAGTGAGATGTGTGGTGGGGTGAGGTGAGTGTGTGGAGTGAGATGGTGGAGTGGAGTGTGTGTGAGTGAGAGTGTGTGTGAGTGAGAGTGTGTGTGAGTGAGAGTGTGTGAGAGTGAGGTGTGTGAGTGAGAGTGTGTGTGAGTGAGAGTGTGTGAGTGAGAGTGTGTGTGAGTGAGTGTGTGTGAGTGAGTGTGTGTGAGTGAGTGTGTGTGAGTGAGAGTGTGTGAGTGAGAGTGTGTGTGAGTGAGAGTGTGTGTGAGTGAGAGTGTGTGTGAGTGAGAGTGTGTGTGAGTGAGAGTGTGTGTGAGTGAGAGTGTGTGTGAGTGAGTGTGTGTGTGAGTGAGAGTGTGTGTGAGTGAGAGTGTGTGTGAGTGAGAGTGTGTGTGAGTGAGAGTGTGTGTGAGTGAGAGTGTGTGTGAGTGAGAGTGTGTGTGAGTGAGAGTGTGTGTGAGTGAGAGTGTGTGGAGTGAGATGTGTGTGAGTGGAGTGTGTGTGAGTGAGAGTGTGTGTGAGTGAGAGTGTGTGTGAGTGAGAGTGTGTGTGAGTGGAGGTGTGTGAGTGAGAGTGTGTGTGAGTGAGAGTGTGAGTGAGAGTGTGTGTGAGAGTGTGTGTGAGAGTGTGTGTGAGAGTGTGTGTGAGTGAGAGTGTGTGTGAGTGAGTGTGTGTGTGAGTGAGTGTGTGTGTGAGTGAGAGTGTGAGTGTGAGTGAATGTGTGAGTGTGAGTGAATGTGTGTGTGTGAGTGAATGTGTGAGTGTGAGTGAATGTGTGAGTGTGAGTGAATGTGTTAGTGTGTGCGCGAGAGTGAGAGAGTGAGTGAGAGAATGAATAAAAAATAAAATACACGAGTAAGTGGAAATAGAAACAGCTCAAGATTTTAGGGTTCACATCCAGGTTATGTGCTGAAGAAGACTAGATCTTGCCCAGTTACCTGTAATGATATTGACGGATGGGACAGAGTGCAGCGGAACACTCTTACCTTCAGTCCCTCACTAACAACTTTCCCCATGGGAGAGGTGAAATTATTCCGTGAAATAGACAAATTTTCATGTATATTTATGTATATTTATTAAGTACGGTGGAAACGGAAAAGAATGCATTAACTTGGGACACTTTTGTTGAAAACGTTTGTCCTTGGATTTTGAAGCGATCAAAATGTCTAAGGAGCGAAACGTTTATAATCAAGTTGTTCAAAGTGAATGATTTCCGTGTCCATTTTCCTCTTATTGTAGGCAGTCATTTACCTTCTTACTGCATATATGGTTTGATCTATAATGCTACTACTGCTGCTGCTGCTACTACTGTTAATACTACTACTGTTACTACTACTACTGTTACTACTACTACTGTTACTACTACTACTGTTACTACTACTACTGTTACTACTACTACTACTGTTACTACTACTACTACACTGTTACTACTACTACTACTGTTACTACTACTACTACTGTTACTACTACTACTGTTACTACTACTACTGTTCTACTACTACTGATACTACTACTACTGTTACTACTATTAATGTTACTACTACTACTGTTAATATTACTACTACTACTAGTTTACTACTACTACTGTTACTACTACTACTACTGTTACTACTACTTGTTACTACTACTACTGATACTACTACTACTGTTACTACTACTACTGATACTACTAGTGTTACTACTACTAGTGTTACTACTACTACTGTTAATATACTACTACTAGTGTTACTACTACTACTTGTTACTACTACTACTTGTTTGTTACTACTACTTGTTTGTTACTACTACTACTGTTACACTACTACTACTGTTAATATTACTACTACTACTAGTGTTACTACTACTACTACTACTAGTGTTACTACTACTACTACTACTACTGTTACTACTACTGTTATTACTACTACTTTACTATACTACTGTTACTACACTACTGTTACTATTACTTACTACTACTATTACTACTGTACTACTTACTACTTACTACTACTACTGTTACTAACTACTGTTACTACTACTGTTACATACTACTGTTACTATACTACTACTACTGTTACATTACTACTACTACTGTTACTACAACTACTGTTACTACTACTTTACTTACTTTACTACTTACTTTACTACTACTACTGTTACTTACTACTACTACTGTTACTAACTATTACTACTGTTACTATTACTACTGTTACTACAACTACTGTTACTATTACTGTTACTATACTATTACTACTGTTACTATTACTACTACTACTGTTACTACTACTGTTACTATACTATTACTACTGTTACTATTACTACTACTACTGTTACTATACTATTACTACTGTTACTATTACTACTACTACTGTTACTATTACTACTACTACTGTTACTATTACTACTACTACTGTTACTATTACTACTACTACTGTTACTATACTATTACTACTGTTGCAAGTTAACCCCGCGTCACTCGGGGTTAACTTGTCTCGGAGAAAGAAGTGTTTTGAGTCTTCATTTAGTTGATTCTTAGTCGTGATATGAGCTTAGTTCCTCTTCTCTATTATGTCTAGTTTATTATCGTCTTTTATGTATTTTTAAATTTAAATTGGACATCATAATTAAGTTGCGGTCTAATAAGTGCAAAATAGAGCCAATAATTTTTTTAGTATTGTGTACTAGAGGTTTTTAGCTACAAAATCTCGCGTTTTACTTTTATAATATCTGATTGCCTCCTATTTACCAGGTGTTGGGATTAATAATAAGCATTAGGCATTTTGTG
Organism: Cherax destructor; assembly: GCA_009830355.1. NCBI lineage: Eukaryota > Metazoa > Arthropoda > Malacostraca > Decapoda > Parastacidae > Cherax > Cherax destructor. Next base: position 205,483 of record WNWK01000908.1, read on the forward strand.
AATTAAGAAAAACTGACAACGTTTCGATCCGTCCCGGACCATTGTCAAGTCGCAAATGAGAGAGAAAAAGTAGAAAACAAGTCGGGAAGGGGAAGATAGAGGAGACATAGTAAAATACTAGACGGTGCATACATAGAAAGAAGCAGTGACAGATGAAAGGCAAAAAGGAGATGAATAAATAGACAGAGAGAAAGAAACACATCTAAAAGGAGATAAATGATTCAGTTCCTCAGCTAGGTTGAAGGACTGATTACCTCAAATTCCTTCTGATCTTCACCATTCTTCTCTGTTTTGGACTGATGAGGCCACTAAATGAAGAAACCTTTCCACAATAAAGATACCCAACTGCTGCACATGTCTAATTTATCACCTAAAAGAAGGATTACGGAAAATGACAGGACAGGAACTGTTCCAAACTTTAACAACCAACCACCAGGAAAATACTTCTTCCCTAAAAAAACTTTACCAAATTTTCCATTCTCTTCTGCCAACTCACATCTACCTCCACTCCTGCCCCCTTTGTTAACCCCTACCCACTTCTGCCCCTTTGACAACCCCTACCCACTACTTCCCCTTTTGTCAGCTCCTACCCACTCCTGCCCCTTTGACAACCCCTACCCACTCCTTCCCCTTTGACAACCCCTACCCACTCCTGCCCCTTTGACAACCCCTACCCACTCCTGCCCCTTTGACAACCCCTACCCACTCCTGCCCCTTTGACAACCCCTACCCACTCCTTCCCCTTTTGTCAGCTCATTCCCTTACAATCGTTTGCAACATAAAATTAACTGCCCATCCTATCCTCCGTAATCTCCATCCTACACCAATCCTACCTCTTCTGCCCACTCCCACCACTCCCACCACTCACTTGTATCTCTTACCTCTCCAGCTAAACTACCATTCCCCATCCTTTCTCCCTACTCCCATTCTCATCTTGCTGCACTCCCATTCCTTCCAGTACATAATCCCACAATATTCTGCAACCATTAAAGTCCCTTTTCTCATAAGTCCCATCCTTCCTTTGCCATTCAACATATCCTCCACGCTAATCAATTCCTGAAATAGACCAACCGGCCAGAATTATGCCCTCATCCAATGAGCTACAGATGGAAAAGTGTGCAGTATAGATACGCAGAATCAGTAGTAAATTTAAGGACAAGGTGGTCAAGGCTAAGCTAAACATAAACTGTGCAATAACGATAATGATTCTTTGATGGCTGCCAGTCATTAGGAACAGAGTACATAAAGAGAATATGTAAAAACGGCACTAATGCTTAAGAGGCAATCAAGATGTGAAGAAATAGAGCTTCAAGCAGAGCGACTAATAACTTGGCGTCCGAGAGTAAGGGATGGCAATAATACAACCTTTTACAAAACAGAAGACCTTAGCAAGTATACAAATACGTCATTATCACTACAATATACAAAATATACAAAACCGCAATGTATGAGAGCAGGGATGGTACAGATATATAAATCCTGTAATCATGGAAGATTTCAAACACAAAAAAATAGCATGGTTATACGGGAGTCTGTACGTGGGATCGAAGACATAAGAAACGAAGCTGACTGAGAGACTTACGAACATTTTTCTGATACAGGTAAGTCAGCCAGGCTGGACCTGTTGCTCCCCCTGAATGAAATAATTGTAGATAAATAAGTTATAATGATTCATTGTGTGTATTGCCCTTACTGAGGGCAACACGGGGAGTCGACCATCTTTGGAGAATTATTAATACGAAAGATCATGAAAAACTGAGATGGGGTGTGAAATTCAGAGAGCCTACAGACTGAAATGGAAACACCTCCAGACATATAACGAAACAGATTCACAGGTGAATAACACACCGACAATCTCGCTTAAGGCGGAAACAGAATCTTATCAGAAGTGTACACAAGGTCAGCAAACATGGAAATTGTCTTCAAGAGTATAAGAATTAAATGAGAATATACTCAAGATATGATAGGTCAGTCACGGAGGCTGAGAAAATGTTCTTGGAGAAATTATATGATATTTACCTCACAACTTTGTAATAGCAAAGAATGAAGCCAGTTGTGGTAACAATTAAAAAAAAATTCAATTATCTACAGGGAAGATAGGAAAAGCTGCTTGACAAGAGAGGTGCCGGAATAAGTGGACACAGGGGGAAGCTAAAACTCAGATGAGATACAGAAATGTTAGGAAATACAGTATTCCTTTTATGTATCGTAAAAACGTAGGTTGAGATAGATAACGTGGAGGCAATCATCATACAAAGATTAGAGAGAGATCTGGTAGGATCCAACAATCACCGCCAACTGACTACAGCTATAGAGGCTGGTCCAGGAGTTGAGACTGAATTGTAAAAAAAAAAAAATGAGAGCACACACAAAGAAGGGTACATGTAAGTCAAAATAAAAAAACTTGTACCTTGTGACCCACTTTATCCGCGGTTGTAAAGACGAAGAGCTCTCTAGCTTGCAACATATATTCTGGATGTTGACTCTCCAGCTTCCTGAGCGCTGGCCCCTCGCAAATCACTGTTGAGCGGGGCTTACTCTGGAGTCTATGTTCTTGCTAAAATGTTGTCTATAATGTGCTGGGGAGAGGGGAAGGGTGTTTGTTTGCTTCTAGAGGAGCTGAGGGAGTTTGGAGTGTGTTTGTAGTGTATAGAAATATGGTAGTTTAGGAGGGAAATTGATTGTGTGTGGGGTAGTTTCGAGTAAGCAGAGGAGTGTGGCTGTTTGCGGGAAAGTGTAGAATGGTGGTATTTGTGGGAGAGAGTGAGAGAGTCGCTGTGTATGTAGGGAAGGTTGTTAGTGCAGGGGAGTATGTGAGGGAGGGAGGAGTGTGTTTCTATATGTTCGAGGGAAAGGAGAAAAGTATTTGTGCGGAAGGGAATGGAAATGGTGTTTGTAGGGGATTAAAGAGGGATAGATTTATGGTAAATGTGAGGGTGTATTTGAAGGGAGGATAGGGAACATTTGTATGCAGAAGGACGAGGAGTGTGTATGTATAAACACTCACTCTCACACTCAGAGGAGCTGAGTCGAGACTCGGCTCCTGGCTGTTCCTTCTAGGCCACTTTCATCACCATCATTAATTTCTAGCCTACCGGACCTTATGTCTACTCTTGAAGCTGTGTATTGAAGTTGCAAGCCATTGCACTTCTCAACCACCCTGAGACAAAATAAATAACAGTATTTCCATACATACCTGGTGCTCATCTGTGTCCCCTTGATCCTCGTCCTCATTATTCAATCTATCTTTATCTGCCCCATCAATTCCTCTTAGAATTTTGTCTGTAATAACCATATTTACCCTTCCTGTCCTCTCAACCGAGGTTGTCCAGTTCAGTTTGTTCAACCTCCGCTGATAGGACATTTCCCTCGGTTTAGGTACTAGTATGGTTGCAAACCTTTAGACTCTTTCGAGCTTCGCGTGTTTGACCACGTGCAAAGTCTTTAAAAAAAGATCTAAAAAGTGTTCAACGAGACTGGTGTTAGAGACTAACTTGGAGGAGAGGGTCAAGGAAATAAACCCGGTGTATTAGCCGAAAGAGGTATGATTATGCCGTACAAAATTTTAATAGGAATTGAAAAACACAGACAGAAATAAATTGTCTGAATTACGAGGACCAGAGAAAATTTAACACAGGTGAAAAGGGAAGACACAAATGAATGCTAAGGAAGTGTCTCAGAGAGGCTGAAAAATGGGATGAGCAGGTGGTGCAGGTTGTGGTGTGGGGCTCTTGGTGGTGCAGGTGGTGGTGGTAAACTCAATACACAGCTTTAACAGAGTGCATGAGGATAAGGCACAAGAGGCCAGAAAACGGTATTGCCGATTGAAGTGGAGTTGGAGGCAGGACCAGGAACTAGGTATTGAGTCCCTGTAAACACTAATTGGTGAGTCTCTCCCTGTTAGTTACCATTTTGTCCTAGGCACATGTCGATTATACACTAGGCTTGTTGTATGTATGTGTGTGTGTAACACTTCAAAATGTTTCGGCCCCGCCGGGAATTGAACCCGGGCCCTCCGTGAGTGAAGCAATAGCGCTAGCCACCATGCCATCGGGGCGTGTGTGTGTGTGTCTCAGTCTCTCTCTTTGTGTCTGTATCTCTCTCTCTCTCTCTCTCTCTCTCTCTCTCTCTATATATATATATATATATATATATATATATATATATATATATATATATATATATATATATATATATATCTTTCTCTCTATCTTCTCTCTTCTTTCTCTTTCTCTCTCTCTCTCTTTCTCTCTCTTTCTCTCTCTTTCTCTCTCTTTCTCTCTCTTTCTCTCTCTCTCTCTCTATCTATCTATCTTTCTCTTTCTCTCTTTCTCTCTTCTCTCTCTCTCTCTCTCTCTCTCTCTCTCTCTCTCTCTCTCTCTCTCTCTCTCTCTCTCTCTCTCACACACACAAATTAGGAATTAGCATGGGAACAGAGAAGCCGGGTGTTCACCCAACAAGGCACCATCTGGCAGCTCAGAAACAGATGACTCTGGGAGACGTCAAGAACCTCACGTTCACTCAGGTGGTGAGCAACTTAATGCACTAAAAGAGGTGGCGCATGTGAATATTATACACAGGTTTAAGAGTGGGCACGATTGGACCCTTGAGGCCGGGATACAGTAATACCTTTCAATCAATACCAAGGGTTGGTGCCAGGTGCTATGACACAACAAAACAAACAAATGAATTAGCAGAACTAGATTAGTGTAAGAGAGTGAAGGAGAGTACAACTAGATAAGTATATTTAGATGAGTACACACACAAGCCATGACCACCACCTTCACTCTGCCTCGTGTTTCAACACAAAAAAAAATAATTTTACAATAGCAAAATTATACATGCAGGATTTAATTAAATTCTGAGCATCACTCGTCCCTTGAAACATAATGAGTGTAGTGGAACTGAGCAGGTAATATGCTTTTATGTATACCTAGGGGGGAAATGTATATACGTATGTATAACGGTGATTAATTATATAAATATATATAATTAGTCGTCTGGACTAACAGCTGAATTAAGGAGGTTCGAATAAAGGTGTTTAAGGTTCCTATATGCTAATCTTCCTAGAAGGAATCCTTAGGAAGTGGAAAATTTGCTTAATCACAAGGATTATCTTAAAACTACAATGCAAGAAAATTAAAATATTTTTTTTTACTACCATCTTACAAAAGGTAAATAACAAACCAATCATTCTGTAGCTTCAAGAAATATTGTCACTTATATCTAACCTTTGAGAAAGAAGAATAATACGATGAATTAAATAATTTGAAAAAAAAAATATATATCACTATAACAAGACGGGTTAAAGGCAGAGGATTTATTAACGGAAGACTAAAAATATTTTCTCCATCTGCCTAGCACCTTCCCATGCAACATCTTCCTCCCCATGCAACATCTTCCTCCCCATGCAACATCTTTCTCCCCATGCAACATCTTCCTCCCCATGCAACATCTTCCTCCCCATGCAACATCTTCCTCCCCATGCAACATCTTCCTCCCCATGCAACATCTTCCTCCCCATGCAACATCTTCCTCCCCATGCAACATCTTCCTCACCATGCAACATCTTCCTCCCCATGCAACATCTTCCTCCCTATGCAACATCTCGCCACTTTCACTCTTAACTGACAAGTCCATTTACACCCTGGGTTTTCTTACCTTATTTATCTCTCTAAAACAGCTTCTATCAAAATTTTGCCAATAATGACTCACATATTCTTTTATTTCTTCTTTTGCTCTCCTTAGCAACTTTTTTTTCCCTTAGTCTTTCGCCTTCCTTTTAATTATCAACATTACAGAAATTTTCATGTACTAACATTTCACTTTTTCAAAAAATTTCCCTTCATATTCCGTCAATCATTCCTTTGCAAACATTTAAGTAAAGCATAAGTAAATTTCTTTTATATTTAATTAGCTGCCGGAGAGGAGGAAAACAGTTTTAAGTAATTAAACTTGGAGGGTTGAGGGCTGGTGGCCATCTTCTGGCTGGAGTAAGACTGCCACTTGCTCATCTCAGTCTTAACAACCTTATTCATTAACTCTCCTCGAGTGCCTCAACAAACTACTTGACTTCGTATCACAAGACACTTAAGACGCTGCCAGAGAGCAGAAGTAATTTACGCAGGTAATGAAGCAGGTGTGTTCTTGAGTGTTTCCTGTGTGTTAGCAGTCCTGGTGTGCTTACATATTTTTCTCACTTATCTGTGGTTGTAGGGGGAGGGGGTTGATTCTCAGCTCCTGGACCTGCTTCCTAATTTGCAAAATGCCAGTAAAACTGTCTCCTACTTTCGTGGATCCTGTCATACCTATTCTTAAAACTATGCGTGGAAGCTGCCTCCACTACTTCGTGCAGACACTTCCACTTCCTCACCACCCTCAAGCAAATCATTCTAACATTCATGTGACTCACCTGTTTCTTTAAATTCAAACTGTGACCTCGTGTACACCTTTCTCTTGAACATACTATCCGTGTCCACTCTATCATGTACTGAATATTTTAAATATCATTATCATGTCTCCCTTGGTTTTTTTATACTCTAATGTCTTCAATTCAGTTCTGTTACCATCTCATAACACATTGTTTTCAGCCCTGAGACTAGTTTTGCGACATATCTTTTCACTTTACCACTTTCTTAGCATTCCTCATCAAATGTGGGTTCCAAGACGGGCTTACATATGTTGTATACAGGACCGTGAAAGACTTCGCTCAATTTCCTGAAGTCTATTCTGATTTACTTAACGAGCATTCGCTATAGAGCTTCATGTTATTCGGCTGATGTGAGCTTCTGGCGATATATTGGGTACTATGCTCACCCCTAGGTGTCTCACCTTGAGTGACGTTTGCAGTCTATGCCCCCTGAGTCTTTTGTCAGTATGCCTTCTTGACCCTTTACAATTATCATCATCATCTTGCATTTGCTGGGGTTGAATTTAAACAGCCACTTCTCTAACCAGTCCTGCAGTTTATGCAGGTTCGTATTTGGAGGTTCCTTGTCCTAATTAGTTTTATGCTCTGCATCAATGTTACATCATCTGCAAACAGGGATATACTTGACTCTCGTCTTAAATACCTTTCACGTATGCAAGAAACAATACTAGTCCCAATACTGATCCTTCTGAGACACCATTTGTTACTTACCCATTCTGACACCTCACCTCGGACACACTCTTGTTCTTCTTTCCTATGGAACTCTTTGATACACTGTAGTGTATGCCTAGTTTTTTTGGTATGCTACACACACACACACACACACACACACACACACACACACACACACACACACACTAGAGTATGCAGCACCAGTCTGGAACCCACACCTGGTCAAGCACGTCAAGAAATTAGAGAAAGTGCAAAGGTTTGCGACAAGGCTAGTTCCACAGCTCAGGGGACTGCCATATGAAGAAAGGTTGAGGGAAATAGGACTAACAACACTGGAGGACAGAAGGGTTAGAGGAGACATGATAACGACATACGAAATACTGCAGGGAACTGACAAGGTAGATAGTGACAGGATGTTCCAGAGAGGGAACACAGAAACAAGGGAACACAACTGGAAGCTGAAGACTCAGATGAGTCAAAGGGATGTTAGGAAGCATTTCTTCAGCCATATAGTAGTTAGGAAGTGGAATAGTCTAGCGAACGATATAGTGGAGGCGGGAACCATACATAGTTTTAAGATAAGGTATGATAAAGCACATGGAGCAGGGAGAGCAGAGACCCAGTAGCGGACAGCGAAGAGGCGGGGTCAGGAGCTGAGCCTCGACCCCTGCAACCACAATTAGGTGAGTACAATTAGGTGAGTACACACAGGGTGACAGCAGTAAGAGTAGAGAGAGGGGTGGGTAGATTACATTTTCTTGGATTGTAAAAAGGCGTTTGACACAGCTCCACACAAGAGATTAGTGCAAAAGCTGGAGGAGCAGGCAGGGATAACAGGAAAGGCACTCCAATGGATTAGGGAATACCTGTCAGGAAGACAGCAGCGAGTCATGGTACGTGGCGAGGTGTCAGAGTGGGCGCCGGTGACGAGTAAGGTTCCACAGGGGTCAGTTCTAGGACCGGTGCTGTTTCTGGTTATTGTGAACGACATGACGGAAGGAATAGACTCCGAAGTGTCCCTGTTTGCAGATGATGTGAAGTTGATGAGAAGAATTCAATCGGACGAGGACCAGGCAGAACTACAAAGGGATCTGGACAGGCTGCAAGCCTGGTCCAGCAATTGGCTCCTGGAGTTCAACCCCACCAAGTGCAAAGTCATGAAGATTGGGTAAGGGCAAAGAAGACCGCAGACGGAGTACAGTCTAGAGACTATAAACCTCAATCAAGGAAAAAGATCTTGGGGTGAGTATAACACCAGGCACATCTCCTGAGGCGCACATCAACCAAATAACTGCTGCAGCATACGGGCGCCTAGCAAACCTAAGAACAGCATTCCGACATCTTAATAAAGAATCGTTCAGAACCCTGTACACTGTGTACGTTAGGCCCATATTGGAGAATGCAGCACCAGTTTGGAACCCACACCTAGAAAAAAGCTAGAGAAAGTGCAAAGGTTTGCAACAAGACTAGTCCCGGAGCTAAGGGGTATGTCCTACGAGGAGAGGTTAAGGGAAATCGACCTGACGACACTAGAGGACAGGAGAGATAGGGGGGACATGATAACGACATATAAAATACTGAGAGGAACTGACAAGGTTGACACACAGAATGTTCCAGAGATGGGACACAGCAACAAGGGGACACAGTTGGAAGTTGAAGACTCAGATGAATCACAGGGATGTTAGGAAGTATTTCTTTAGTCACAGAGTGGTCGGGAAATGGAATAGTTTGGGAAGCGATGTAGTGGAGGCAGGTTCCATTCATAGCTTTAAGAAGAGGTATGATAAAGCTCATGGCGCAGGGAGAGTGACCCAGTAGCGGCCAGTGAAGAGGCGGGGCCAGGAGCTATGAATCGACCCCTGCAACCACAACTAGGTGAGTACACACACACACAAACACACACACACCATTCTCTCTCATTGTTTACCTCGGACTATGTAATTCATCTATGCAACGTCACACAACGATATGCAAAATTAATCCACATTGGATATTTGTGCAGTAAAATTAATGTTTTTGTTGCCCTGTTTATGTGGACAAGTAAATATTGGCTTTGGCTTTTGTTGTTTTTATTTAAAAGATTTGTTTAATACATAGATGTATGGAGGAAACTGCCACGTTTTGCTGAAGAGGGAATTATCTGGATGAGCAATGGGAAAAGGAAGTTATGATGTTCATGAGAGAACAAATGAAGCTGAGAAAATATGAACCACATCAATTATCTGCTGAGAAGTATTAAAGTCTTGGCCAGTTAGCGCTATTTCTGATTAGAGAGATGAAATGTCAATTAGCACTTGGGAATATGTATTGAGGAAATTTTTCGCCAGCCATTGGATTCTTCAGTACAGTACAGAGAAGAATGGTGGAAGATGAGGAGGAATTTGAGGTAATCAGTCTCTCAGCCTAGAGTTGATGTATTTAGTCTTTGAGGAGGAAAAGTTCATTAAATGAGTGGAAACATGAATGAGTGGTGGTGGTGTAAATGATTGAAAGCTTGGTGGGCATTGGGCGGGCATCGTTACCTCTCTTAATACCCCCACTTCCCTTCTCCCACCGGTGGGAGTTAACATGGGACCCTCTTGGAGAGTTCGTCACTTGACTTTCTTTACTCCTACCAATTCTAGTTTGATCTATGCATCAAATTAGAAACTTGAGCTCATCTTAAACTGAACACAGCAGTGTCTCTTCAACCTTTGTAATTGATGATCTGTTGTCGTCAAAGTTATGCAGGTAAACTCCATAGTGTGCAAAATTCAGCATCTATTAGCGTCTGTACTGTTTACGAGTCGCGTCCACCAATGACTGTCTCGTCTCACACAGGCTTTTCATTCACACATCCCTAATTCTGAGAGCTACTTAACCACGTCTGTAATTTTGCTTATTTTCAATAAAAAATTTTATTTTCTTCTATTATAATTTATTTTATATTTTCTTTTAAGGAGGAATGATCCTTTCAAATACCTTTTGAGGGTCTGAAGGGTCTTGAACAGTACAATATAGGCTGTGGGAAGTGACTTATATACTGCAGTCAGGTGAGTAGAAGCAGGAGGAGTCACTGTTGGACAAATTCATTAGTGTAAGTAGGTTAAGCATAGACTTCCCTGTGTCAAGATCCCAACATCTGTCAGTGTTTGACAGATGTGATGTAAATAGTTTACAAAACTGTCGAATTGAAGAATTAAGACACCTGTGCAACATTTGGCAATACTGGGAATTCGTCTACGCTTCCCTAACCTTCACGCTTGACCTGCTTACACTAGTGGATTTGTCCAGTGGTGACTCCGCTTCATTCTGCTTCATGTACTGTACCTGAGTACAGTACATGAACATATACTGTATTGTTCACAAGACTGATGAACTTAACGCATCGACTCCAGGCTGGGAGACTGATTACCTCAAAGTCCTCACTTTGGACTGAAGAAGCCACTGACTAGCTAAACTTTTCTTCAATAAAGATTCCCAAATGTTGTCCAAATCTCATTCTAGAGCAGTGGTTCCCAAAGGATGCGGCTCTCCATACTTGAGAGTCGCATCCTTGACAAGTGTGGCGGAAATATTCTACGGGTTTATATATGTGTATGCTTAAATGTTTTTCTTTGTTCTTGAATCTTCCCGCCACACCTGCCATCCTCGCTTACGCCACACCTGCCATCCTCGCTTACGCCACACCTGCCATCCTCGCTCACCGCACAGTATAGTGCGCAGCATCCTTTGGCAACCACTGTCCTAGAGAGATGAAGTTGGTGGTATATAACTGATGATTCTCATCAGCACTTCCTTTAGCTCTACGACGCTGGGTTCTCTTGCTGTTGTGACAAAGATTCTTCCTCCCCATTCGTTAAATTTTGTTATAGTTTTAAATGCAGCGCTGAGGTAGTCTGTAACTCTCGAAGGGGATTTGGCCGTCAAGTGGACATATCGGTGGACCAGTGGGTAATATGTACTGCCAATGCACGACTCTTTCTCTTCTTTCTGGTTCTCCCTCGCCCATTACTAGCTAACTGTTGCTGGCGCCTCTGGTGGTTTTGCTCTTCCTTGTTCTCTTGTTCCTGAGGTAGTAATCTAGGAAATGTGCCCAGGGTATGGTAACTGGGTGCTTCCTGGGCAAGTCGGCATTGTTTCTCATGTCTACTGATAAAATGAAGACTAGTGATAAAGCGGTTTTAATTTTATTTGTCAAACAGTAGCTTTTGTCTTGTGCGCTCTCTCTCTCTCTCTTCTCTCTTCTCTCTCTCTCTCTCTCTCTCTTCTTCTTCTTTCTTCTCTTTCTCTTTTCTCTTTTTTTTTCTTTTTCTTCTTTTTCTTTTTTTTTCTCTTTTTTTCTCTTTTTTTCTTTTTCTTTTTTCTCTTTATTTTTCTCTTTTTTTTCTCTTTTTTTTCTTTTTTTCTCTTCTTTTCTCTTTCTTTTTCTTTCTTTTTCTCTTTCTTTTTCTTTCTTTTTCTCTTTCTTTTTCTCTTTCTTTTCTCTTTCTTTTCTCTTTCTTTTTCTCTTTCTTTTTCTTTCTTTTTCTCTTTCTTTTTCTTTCTTTTTCTCTTTCTTTTTCTCTTTCTTTTCTTTCTTTTCTTTCTTTTCTCTTTCTTTTTCTCTTTCTTTTTCTCTTTCTTTTTCTTTCTCTTTCTCTTTCTTTTCTCTTTCTTTTCTCTTTCTTTTTCTCTTTCTTTTTCTCTTTCTTTTTCTCTTTCTTTTTCTCTCTCTTTTTCTCTTTCTTTTTCTCTTTCTTTTTCTCTTTCTCTCTCTCTCTCTCTCCCCCCCCCAAGTATCAAAATCTCCTGGTTCCTCTATAGAAGCAACTTCTGCCGATCAATGCATGGAAGATATTCATAGCAGCTACCCAGACCGGCTTGCAACCTTTCAACCCTTGCCAGAGTTGAGCCCCTCCCTCAGTGATGTAGACAGTAGAAGGCTGCGGCAGAACCTTCACTTCACTCACTGATACAAATTAATATCAAACCTATTATACAATATTAATTAAATACCAAATACAGAAAAATATGGGATATAAGATATCCCTTTTCTACAACAGCTGATTTAAACTCCTGCCTCTCCATTACCCTTTCCACCACTTCCTTCCACTCGCTCAAAGGTCAGTTAGCATTCAACACTGTTTAGAGAAAGAGAGGAGGTTGTTCGCTCTTTATTTAACGTAGCCTTTCAAACAAATACTTTATACCATGTCATTATTGGAACCTAGAATTGTCGAACAGTGTCAGAAGCCTATGTTGGTGAACTCTGCTCTGTGAGAACCTTGGTGGTGTAAACACGATCATGTTTGTTGTCACTGCCTCTATAAACAAGGGTCATCCCTTGTCCATTAAACACTATATATTCTCAAAAACTTAGTCCTTACACTTCTTTATAAGGTAAAAGATATTTTGATACCAATAATAAGAATGAAAAGATTCAGGTGCATATATTTATGCCATCTTTACTGGATCCGTTTTGGTCCTGGGACTTAGGTAACCAAGGTTTCATGACCTAATTGTCATGAGACCTTGTGCCCTTTCATCCATACATTGTCTTGTGTGGACTTAACTGATCTTGTCACGAAAAGTTTGTGTCTACAGACTTAGTGAGTGGACCTGGTATTTGCCCAGCTGTGTGTACTCACCTAACTGCACTCACGTAATTGTGGTTGCAGGGGTCGAGACTCAGCTCCTGGCCCCGCCTCTGCGCTGCCCGCTACTGGGTATCTGCTCTCCCTGCTCCATGAGCTTTAGCATACCTCGTCTTAAAACTGTGTATGGTTCCTGCCTCCACTATGTCTTTATCTAGACTATTCCACTTCCTGACTACTCTGTGGCTGAAGAAATGCTTCCTAACATCCCGTTGACTCATCTGAGTCTTCAGCTTCCAGTTGTGTCCCCTTGTTTCCGTGTTCCCTCTCTGGAACATACTGTCACTGTCTACCTTGTCGATTCCCCGCAGTATTTTGTATGTCGTTATCATGTCTCCTCTGACCCTTCTTTCCTCCAGTGTTGTTAGTCCTATTTCCCTCAGCCTTTCTTCATAAGACAGACCCCTGAGTTTTGGAACTAACCTTGTCGCAAACCTTTGCACTTTCTCTAGTTTCTTTATGTGCTTGACCAGGTGTGGGTTCCAGACTGGTGCTGCATATTCTAGTATGGGCCTGACGTACACGGTGTACAGTGTCTTAAACGAGTCCTTGTTAAGGTAACGGAACGCTAATCTTAGGTTTGCCAGTCGCCCAAATGCTGCCGCAGTTATCTGGTTGATGTGTGCCTCCGGAGACGTGCTTGGCGTTATACTCACCCCAAGGTCTTTCTCCTTTTCCGAGGTTTGTAGCCTTTGTCCGCCTAGCCTGTACTGTCAGCGGTCTTCTTTGCCCTTCTCCGATCTTCATGACTTTGCATTTGGTGGGATTGAATTCGAGAAGCCATTTGCTAGACCAGATGTCAAGCTTGTCCAGGTCTGTTTGAAGTCCTGCTTGGTCCTCCTCCGATGTGATTCTCCTCATTAATTTCACATCATCTGCGAACAGAGATACTTCTGAGTCTATCCCATCTGTCATGTCATTTACATATACCAAGAATAACACTGGTCCTAGGACTGACCCCTGCGGTACGCCGCTCGTCACAGGTGCCCACTGTGATACCTCATCACGCACCATGACCCGTTGTTGCCTCCCTGTGAGGTATTCCCTGATTCATTCCAGTGCCCTTCCTGTTATTCGTGCTTGTTCTTCCAACTTCTTTACTAATCTCATGTGAGGAACTGTGTCGAAGGCCTTCCTGCAGTCCAGGAAAATGCAATCAACCCACCCTTCTCTCTCTTGCCTTACCTCTGTTACTTTATCATAGAACTCTAGGAGGTTTGTTACACAGGATTTGCCTACCCGGAATCCGTGCTGTCTGGTGTTTATTATCCTGTTCAGCTCGAGATGCTCCACCATTCTTTTCCTGATGATTTTCTCCAGGACTTTGCACACTATACATGTAAGTGTGTGTGTGTGTGTGTGTGTGTGTGTGTGTGTGTGTGTGTGTGTGTGTGTGTGTGTGTGTGTGTGTGTGTTTTGAATGCGCTTGCCAGCAGTCATCCCTCCCAGCCTCATGGGCCCATTTATACCTATTCTTTAGGCAATGTATGGAAGCTGCTTCCACCTCTTGTTTGTCAGGGTTATTTAACTTCATCAACATCCCGAGGCTGAAAATAAGCTTCCTACCATCCTGTAGTTAGGTATCTCAGAAAGGGTTACCGTAAAGTGATTGCCTAAGTGTTTTCCCTTTCCTTATTTACTTTGAAACTTTCGTTTATAACTTAAGAATGCATCATCAGATAGGCTTTAAATTTTCAACTTTAGTTTACTATACTGGGGAAATGTTCATGCAACTATTGGCACGTGTTGGTGTCTAGGATTAAAGTTATACAACGAATTCCAGAAATTTCGCTTAAGAGCGATAACAGTCTAGCATAATGCTCTTCACACTATTAAATAAAGGTGTAGCTGGAGTCAGAGGGTTGGAATTATTTGCAGTGTTTACATTTTGCCAAACCCCTGTGGTTTAGCGCTTCTATTTGATTATAATAATAATACATTTTGCCAATTTTAAGTGTCAGATAGTGAGAAAGTTTTTTCCTGCTCACGTTCAGTGTAACTGATTATACGTCTTTCACAGGGTCTCTGTGATATATCTTACAGACGGGATACTAAAGTTAATTTTATGTGGCTCCAAATTTGTCCATATACTAAAATAGCTAAAAGAAAGCTTGGACTTAACACACTGACTCCAAGCTGAGGGAATGATTGCCTCAAACTCTTCATTTTCCACTGTAATTCTCTGTATTGGACTGAGGAAGCCACTGGCTGGCGAAACGTGTCCTCAATAAAGCTTCCCAAATGCTGCACAGGTGTCTCATTCTTCAATTTGTCGATTTGCAAAACAATTTACATTATCCTCACCGTCATGTTCCTCTCAGCTGTTATCCACATATCCTCCTCCTAGTATCCGCAAACACTATCTTTCTGTTTTTTTAATTCTCTTGTCCTCTCCTTTATTTTTACTGCATTTATTACCAAACACTTTGCCTGCTAATTACGGTTCAGATCGATGGTTCGGACTCCATTTGTAACTCTTTCCTATTGTTAACCCGGAGCCTCTCCCATTGTTAACCCGGAGCCTCTGTGAGTGAGACAGCTGTTGACGCCTACACTGCTCTTATTATCTCTCTGCCTCCCTACCAGTAATTCTTCTACGGAAGGGATCACGTCTTTATTCTGGCTAAACTCTTCACTAATTATATTCGTTAACTACATTTCTACCCTGATTCAATTATCTTTTTTTTCGTGGTCTGTCGCATTCGTGATTTTTTTTCAGTTGCTGATTTGCATATTTTTAATTACACTCCTTGAATTATAGAACACCTAAGCTCCTCGTGTGCTCACCTATTTGTTAGCGGGGGTCGAGGCTGAGCTCCTGGCCCCGTCTCTTCGCTGGTCGCTACTAGGTTCAATCTCTCCCTGCTCCGTGAGCTTTACCATACCTCTTCTTAAAGCTATGTATGGATCCTGCCTTAACTACATATTGTTCCACTTCCTGACCACTCTGAGTGAAGAAATAATTTCTAACATCCCTTGAGAGATGGGCATTTGTATGTCTTGTGTGTGCGCGCGTGCGTGTGTGTATGCGCGCGCGAGAGGTGCGTGCTTGTGCTTGCACTTAATGGTCTTGGAGGTAAAAGTCTCCTGGAAATTTGTGAAGGTATCTTCAAAGTATACTGAAGCTAATCTCTGATCTATAGGTAATTTTTTCAGCCGTCGGAACTCCTAGACAACCTGCTGCTCCTCACAACACTTTCCACACGACCAAGGAATTAATAAGTAGATTCTGGGAGCAGGAACTGAAAATATTCATAATTTCACCATCGCTTATGTTTTTTTTTTTCTGAGAATTAACTGTAAACTCCTGGTTCTGTGTTCCAGTAGTCTGTGAGGACACGCCATTAGTAGTAACTTAATTCTTCATCACGAGATACAAAGAATATTAATTTTTTTTCACCTGGCAATTCCCCAATGCTCGGCAGACTCCATGATCTGACCTGACAGCAGTTGTCCATATGCTATTCACTCCTATATATATTCTCACGCTTGCCGCACCTTCAAGGTGATTGGCTCTTGATCTAGGGAACTGGATCTGCGCTCCAGTTCCCTGAATTAAGCCTGAATATCTTCCAAATACCCCCACCCCCACCCACAACAGCTGTTTAATCTTTACGGGTTTAGTGCTCCTCATGATAGACACGCTTGGCATATATTCTCTTAGCACTTGATAAAGCTTGGTCTCCAGGCAAAATGTTCTCCTTTTGTTCTACTTTTGTGTCTGTTTCCATGTCTCTTAAACCTTTGTTCAGCATACACTGATACATACTGAACGATAACTGCCTTATCTTACACTCAATCTTAAGTCTTATCAATAATCTTACACTAAATCATCTTACACTCACAATGTAAGAACAATTAGCTGTGACCACCTTACACTGGTGAGCATGTGAGGAGCGTGTAGTGTGGGGGTTGTGTTGCGAGATACCATCCCATAATTAAGACCTTTTGTCAAGTTGGCGAGCGTCTGTAAGGATTCCATTCAAGTTTAAAACATTTTTATAGAAGCGTAATTGAGAGATGGGTATTTGTAGGTCTTATTTAACTGCTTGAGAAATGCGAACTATCTTCAAGAGGTCTTAATCTTCTAAGATGATTTGTCCTCTGGAACAGGTGGAAGAAGACAAATTCTGGTGCTTTTGTAAAGCCCACAAAAGTTACACAAGCAAGTGTTGAAATGTTTCATGCATCTGTTGATTATCTAATGGGTAATAATGCCCCTCCCGCGACGAAAAACTCTTCTCTACGCTGCTATGAACATTTGAACAAGCATATGAGAGATTTATCAACAAAATGGACGTTTCAGTTAGTATAAACTAAAATGAACGTTTGTTCCCGGTGATATCTCAATGGATGACGAGCAGCAATCTGAACCCAGGGAGAATAATTGTCTCCCCGAGACTGGTGAGAGCACCTGCAGGCAGACAAATAAGGTTAGCGTGAAAGTGAGGTCTCTGGAGAAGGGAGTCTGCACACCCACAAGCCACAATACCTGAGCATCTCAACACCCTCCTCACCATAATCTTAATTAAAATTATTCTGCCATTCCTCTCCAGAAACACAAGCAGCAGCTGCTTTTTACCTTCCAACCCCCTCATTTACCCTTCTCCTCTACTCCCTTCTCCCGTTCTATGCCTTCCACTCTTCCTCCCTCACTTCTCCTCCGTTTCTAATCCATTTTATTTTTTCGTCCACAGTTATCTATCCTTTCATATTACTTTCTTCCTTTTCAACTTCCCCTCGTCTCCACTTCCCCTTCCATTCCTATTCCATTTTCTATTTCCTTTCTCCTCGTTCCCCACCCTTCCCTCACTTGCCTCTAATACAGTGACGTGACCCGACTCTTGGCCGCTCACTGGCTGGAGGAAAATGAGGAAGTAATATACAAAATGCGAGGACCCGGGTTCGAAAATCTATATTCTGAGGTGAGGTTTTTCAACAGTGTTGTTGGTGCTTTGGGAAAGGCGGTACTGATGGGTCTTGAAAGACCTTTTTTTCTGTTTACCTGTCTGTATTCATGTAACAGTGTCTGCGGTGGTTGATCTCTAGTGCTTGGGCCCCGTTTTTATACTTCCTTTAACTAGTTCACCTTTTTCCCTACCCTCTTTTTTGGGCTCTGTCATATCTGCTTCTCAGTCCATGTGTGGAATTGAGTGGAAGCAAAGTGAATCAGGCTTGGAACCGATTCTGAGATCATGTGATCCAGTCCCAGAAACCTGCCTTCAAATCCACGTCTAAAGCAATTCAGGTTTTTCGTCTGTAAACGTCACAAGGTTAAAGTGATATTACTTCATTATATGCATGGAAATGGCAGAACACTTGCATTATTATACGATATAGAATGAGATGTATGTTGTCTCGACTCACAAAATCGTAATGAATCGTAATGAAAATTTGGTGTATAAACACTGGGCATATGTTGAGTGTGAGGATATTTAATGTCAATGTTATAATACGAGCAATACAAAAGTTTACCCTTGATTTTGAGAGTGCAAAACTCAAAATTCTTAATGGGTTCCACCATTTTTTAAATTATTATATTGTAATATGACCAGACTATGCAGGTGACTCTTCATTTCTTATAGACCATTCCAAGTTTTGGTTTCCGTGTTATGGCGTGGGATAGCCTATTCTGTCGAAGTCCCAATTTGCCCGTTTTATTATACAAATAGGGATCTCGATTCCAGTATAACAACTAGAGAATGCCTAGTCTAATTGTCTTTCAACTTTCAATACCGACAAATCTCACCTAATGGAAAGTCCCAGTATGACTCAGTTTTTAACGAGCCGCTAACCAGACTGAAAATCGAAGACCTAAATGAATTTTTTATGAGAGTGCCACAGAACTTGACAGACGCATGCCTATCTGACATCACCCTGACGCCAAATGACTTCGAAAAGGCAATAAATGACATGCCCATGCACTCCACTCCAGGCCCAGACTCATGGAACTCCGTCTTCATCAAGAACTGCAAGAAGCCCCTATCACGTGCTTTTAACATCCTATGGAGAGGGAGCATGGACACTGGGGTCGTCCCGCAGTTACTAAAAACAACAGACATAGCCCCACTCCCCAAAGGGGGTAGTAAAGCAATAGCAAAGAACTACAGACCAATAGCGCTAACGTCCCATATCATAAAATTTTTTGAAAGGGTTCTAAGAAGCAAGATCGCCACTCATCTTGATACCCATTAATTGCACAACCCAGGGCAGCATGGGTTTAGAGCAGGTCGCTCCTGTCTGTCCCAACTACTGGACCACTTCAACAAGGTCGTGGATGCTCTAGAAGACAAACAGAATGCAGATGTTATATACACAAACTTTGCAAAAGCCTTTGACAAGTGTGACCATGGTGTAATAGCACACAAAATGCGTGATAAAGGAATAACAGGAAAAGTTGGTAGATGGATCTATAATTTCTTAACAAGTAGAACACAAAGAGTAGTAGTCAACAGAGTAAAGTCTGAGGCAGCTACTGTGAAAAGCTCTGTTCCACAAGGCACAGTACTCGCTCCCATCCTGTTCCTCATCCTCATATCGGACATAGACAGGGATATAAGCCACAGTGCCGTGTCTTCCTTTGCAGATGACACCCAAATCTGTATGACAGTATCCACCGTTGAAGACACTGCAAGACTCCAAGCAGAAAATAAACCAAATCTTTAAATGGGCTGCAGAAAACAATATGAAGTTCAATGATGAGAAATTTCAATTACTCAGATACGGAAAACGTGAGGAAATTAAAATCTCATCGGAGTACAAAACTAATTCCAACCACACAATAGAGCGAAAAACTAATGTCAAAGACCTGGGAGTGATCATGTCAGAGGATCTCACCTTCAAGGACCATAACACCGTAGCAATCACATCTGCTAGAAAAATGACAGGATGGATAATGAGAACCTTCAAAACCAGGGATGCCAAGCCCATGTTGACACTTTACAGATCGCTTGTTCTATCTAGGCTGGAATATTGCTGCACACTAACTGCACCTTTCAAGACGGGTGAAATTGCTGACCTGAAAATGTGCAGAGAACCTTCACGGCACACATAACTGCGATAAACCACCTCAATTACTGGGAACGCTTGAAGTTCCTAAACCTGTACTCTCTAGAACGCAGGCGGGAGAGATACATTATTATATACACGTGGAAAATTCTCGAGGGATTAGTACCAAACTTGCACACGAGAATCACTCCCTACGAAAGCAAAAGACTCGGCAGGCGATGTAACATCTCCCAAATGAAACGCAGGGGTGCCACTAGCACGTTGAGGGACAACACAATAAGTGTCAGGGGCCCAAGATTGTTCAACTGCCTCCCAGCATACATCAGGGGGATTACCAACAAACCCCTGGCTGTCTTCAAGCAGGCACTGGACAGGCACCTAAAGTCGGTACCTGACCAGGCAGGCTGTGTTTCGTACGTTGGACTGTGTGCGGCCAGCAGTAACAGCCTGGTTGATAAGGCTCTGGTCCAACATGAGGCCTGGTCACAGACCGGGCCGCAGGGGCGTTGACCCCTGGAATTCTCTCCAGGTAAACTCCAGGTATATCGGTGCCAGTTTACTATTTTCATTGAAATTGTGATAATAGTTTCCATTCGATAACTTTCCAATGTCTCCTTTGATCACACTCAGCTGATACATAATTTCATTAGCAAATTATGTCTCCCTTTTATATAATTTTTGCGAACATTGTAGTACCGAGGACTGGCACACGTAGAAGAATTTTCTGAGATCGCGCAGCGCCCGACCCAAGTCTAGGGTGGTTTCTTGTTGTGTGGGGTTAGTGACCTTTGAGTGAGCTGGGGGTGGTTTCTTGTAGTGTGGCGTTAGTGACCTTTGAGTGAGCTGGGGGTGGTTTCTTGTTGTGTGGCGTTAGTGACCTTTGAGTGAGCTGGGAGTGGTTTCTTGTTGTGTGGCGTTAGTGACCTTTGAGTGAGCTGGGGTGGTTTCTTGTTGTGTGGCGTTAGTGACCTTTGAGTGAGCTGGGGGTGGTTTCTTGTTGTGTGGCGTTAGTGACCTTTGAGTGAGCTGGGGTGGTTTCTTGTTGTGTGGCGTTAGTGACCTTTGAGTGAGCTGGGCGAGAATGAGAAGGTTGTTTGCTGGTGGCAGGAGAGCTGTGCGTTTTGTGATAGTACGAGTTTTGTCATGGGCGGATGGGTGAGTTTTTCTGGGATAGGTGTGTTTGTTGTGTGGTACAAGTACATTTGTGTGGAATAGGTGTATTTGTCGTGCTGGGCAGCTGTGTTCGGTTTGTGGAGCAGGTGTGTGTGGAGGGGGGGCAGTTGTTTGTGGGATGTGTGTTGTAGGAGTGTTTATGTGAAACAGACGTATTTGTTTTGTGGGACAGCTGTTTTTGTTGTGTAGGGTACATGAGCATGTTGTGGGGACAGGTGTGTTTTGTGGTGCATATATGTTGTGTGCGACAGGTGCGTTTGTGCGATAGAGGTGTGTATATGGGGCAGGTGTAGCTATGTGGGTCAGGTGTAGATTTGAGGAACAGGTGTTGTGTGGAACACTTAGACACACAAACACTCATACAACAGATACACAACACACGGACACACAACATACAGCAGACATGTAACACGCACAGCACATGGGCAAAACACACACACACACACACACGCGCACACACACACACACGCACCACACACACACACACACCTGGCGGGGCCAGGAGCTATGTATCGACCCCTGCAACCACAACTAGGTGAGTACACACACACACACACACACACCAGGAGGAAAACAACAGTCAAGGACCAGGTAATCAGGCTGAGGAAGGAAGGTGGGGAGTTCACAAGACACGACCAAGAGGTATGTGAGGAGCTCAACATGATATTTAAAGAAGTCTTTACAGAGGAGACAGGAAGGACTCCAGGAATTCAGAATAGGGAGGTATACCAACAAGTGCTGGATGAAATACACACAACCGAGGAGGAGGTGAAGAAGCTGCTATGTGAACTTGATACCTCAAAAGCGGTGGGACCGGACAACATTTCTCCGTGGGTCCTTAGAGAGGGAGCAGAGATGTTGTGTGTGCCACTAACAAAAATCTTCAACACATCCATTGAAACTGGGCAACTACCTGAGGCGTGGAAGATGGCAAATGTAGTCCCAATTTTTAAGAAAGGAGACAGACAAGAGGCATTAAACTACAGACCTTTGTCACTGACGTGTATAGTATGCAAAGTCATGGAGAAGATCATCAGGAGGAGAGTGGTGGAGCACCTAGAAAGACAAGCTTATAAACGACAACCAGCACGGTTTCAGGGAAGGAAAATCCTGTGTCACAAACCTACTGGAGTTTTATGACAATGTAACAGAAGTAAGACACGAGAGAGAGGGGTGGATAGACTGCATTTTCTTGGACTGCAAGAAGGCGTTCGACACAGTTCCTCACAAGAGGTTAATGCAAAAGCTAGAGGATCAGGCACACGTAACAGGAAAGGCACTGCAATGGATCAGAGAATATCTGACAGGGAAGCAACAACGAGTCATGGTACGTGACGAGGTGTCAGAGTGGGCACCTGTGACGAGTGGGGTTCCACAAGGGTCAGTCCTAGGACCTGTACTGTTTTTGGTATATGTGAATGACATAACGGAAGGGATAGACTCAGAAGTGTCCCTGTTTGCAGATGATGTGAAGTTAATGAGAAGAATTAAATCAGTCGAGGATCAGGCAGGACTACAAAGAGACCTGGACAGGCTACAAGCCTGGTCCAGTAACTGGCTCCTTGAATTTAACCCTGCCAAATGTAAAGTCATGAAGATCGGGGAAAGGCAAAGAAGACCGCAGACAGAGTATAGTCTAGGTGGCCAAAGACTGCAAACCTCACTCAAGGAAAAAGATCTTGGGGTGAGTATAATACCGAGTACATCTCCTGAGGCACACATCAATCAGATAACTGCTGCAACATACGGGCAGCTGGCAAACCTAAGAATAGCGTTCCAATACCTCACTAAGGAATCATTCAAGACTCTGTACACCATATACGTCAGGCCCATACTGGAGTATGCAGCACCAGTTTGGAACCCACACCTGGTCAAGCACGTCAAGAAATTAGAGAAAGTGCAAAGGTTTGCAACAAGACTAGTCCCAGAGCTAAGGGGATTGTCCTACGAAGAAAGGTTAAGGGAAATCGGCCTGACGACACTAGAGGACAGGAGGGTTAGGGGAGACATGATAACGGCATATAAAATACTGCGAGGAATAGATAAGGTGGACAGAGACAAGATGTTCCAGAGAGGGGACACATAAACAAGGGGTCACAATTGGAAGTTGAAGACTCCTATGAGTCAAAGGGATGTTAGGAAGTATTTCTTCAGTCATAGAGTTGTCAGGAAGTGAAATAGCCTAGAAAGCGACGTAGTGGAGGCAGGAACCATGCATAGTTTTAAGACAAGGTTTGATAAAGCTCATGGAGCAGGGAGAGAGAGGACCTAGTAGCAATCAGTGAAGAGGCGGGGCCAGGAGCTATGAATCGACCCCTGCAACCACAAATAGGTGAGAACAAATAGGTGAGAACACACATCACACACGCACACACATCACACATGCACACACATCACACACACACACACACATCACACACGCACACACACATCACACACGCACACACACATCACACACACATCACACACACATCACACACACATCACACACACATATACACCACATACACTACACATACACACCACACATACACCACACACACCACACATACACCACACACACCACACATGGGGCCCAAAGCAAGACGAGCAGGATACTAACAACACACAAGAGGGATATAGAAGAAGCAGACAGGGACAAGAAGAGCACCACAGTAACAATTAATGAGAGCACAGTAACAACACAAAAGAGGTTAGACAAAGCAGCAGACACACTAAACGCGGAGACCGCAACAACACACTGCAGCGGACAGGGACGTATGAGCAGGCCGGACACACAAAGGAACACGAGGGATACAACCAGGACATCACCGGGAGAGGCTAATGCATCTCTGACGAGGCAATGGGAGACACAGTGGGAGGAGGAAGGGGAGAAGTCGATCTTTATCTATGGCCTGAAAGAAGTCGAAGGGGACACCCACGACAGAAGAAAACAGGAGGAGAAAGAAAAGATCGAAGGTATCATGCTAGCAATAGGGGGAGACACGTCCCAAGTGACAAATTTTCGGAGAATCGGGTGGTACACAAGGGAAAGAAATCGACCTCTCAAGGTAATCTTCAAGGCAGAATCAGCCCGCACCATGATCCTGCAAGAGAAAGCACGGCTGAGGACAAATCAGGGGTACCGGAATGTATACCTAGATTGAGACAGAACGCAGGAAGAAAGGGAGGCTCGGAAGGAGATGATAAGAAGGCGAAGAGAGGAGAGAGAGGAGACAGCGAGATACGGAGGACACCAAGCCCAAGCAGGACAAACACACACATTAGAAGTACCCACGGCGGGCCTCAAATCACAAAAACCCCACGACAACCATAGACTTTAACACCACACACACTCATCAGTCCCCCTGTCCCCACCCCAGCAACCCAAAACCCACCATCACAGCTACCCCCCACCCCTACCACAAACTCCACCCCACCAACCCATACCCCAACCATACAATCCCCCCCACCCATGCTGCAACCTCCTATGGGCACTCTGCCCCCCCCAACCCA
The DNA here is from genome assembly GCA_009830355.1 of Cherax destructor. NCBI lineage: Eukaryota > Metazoa > Arthropoda > Malacostraca > Decapoda > Parastacidae > Cherax > Cherax destructor. Next base: position 229,876 of record WNWK01000908.1, read on the forward strand.
CCAAGATCTCCACAGGGCCACAGTATTAGAAACAAGGTTGAAGGTTTGGTACACAAACGCGGATGGAATTACGAATAAGTATGAAGAGTGGAACGAAAGAATAGGCGAGGTGTCCCCAGACATCATAGCTGTCACAGAAACTAAACTAAATGAGACAGTAACAGATGCAATCTTCCCACAGGGATATCAGATCCTGAGGAAAGATAGAAGGAGCAGGGGGGGAGGAGGGGTCGCACTGCTTGTAAGGAACCGTTGGAGATTCGAGGAAATGGAAGGAATGGAGGTGTGTAGAGAAAGGGACTTCATAGTAGGTACCATCCAGTCTGGGGAGCACAAGATAGTCATTGCAGTGATGTATAACCCACCACAGAACTGCAAGAGGCCAGGTGAGGAATATGATGAGAACAACAGAGCGATGGTGGACACTCTGGCGGAGGTGGCAAGAAAAGCACACATGAGCAGAGCGAAGCTACTGGTCATGGGCGATTTCAACAACAGGGAGATCGACTGGGAGAACCAAGAACCACACGGGGGTCCAGAAACTTGGAGAGCCAAGATGATGGACGTGGTACTGGAAAACCTGATGCACCAACATGTCAGGGACATGACCAGAGTGAGAGGAGATGATGAACCAGCAAGACTGGACCTTGTATTCACCCTGAACAGCTCAGATATTGAAGACATAACACACGAGAGCCCCCTGGGAGCCAGTGACCATATGGTGCTGAGCTTTGAGTACATTGTAGAGCTACAGGTGGAGAGGGAAAACGGTACCGAAAGAGACAAACCAGACTTTAAAAGAGGAAACTACACAGGCATGAGGAATTTCCTGCAGGTGGTTCAGTGGGAAAGGGAAATGGAAGGACAGACAATAAATGAAATGATGGAATACGTAGGGGCAAAGTGCAAGGAGGCAGAGGAACGGTTTATACCCAGAGGAAAAAGATTAAACGGGAAGGCCAGAAAGAGCCCCCGGTTTACCCAAAGGTGCAGGGAGGCAAAGACTCAAAGTGTCAGAGAATGGAAAAGGTACAGAAGGCAAAGAACCCAAGTAAACAGAGATATTAGTAGAAGAGCTAGAAACGAGTATGCACAGGTACGGAGGGAGGCCCAGAAACAGTACGAAAACGACATAGCATCGAAAGTTAAGTCTGACCCGAAACTGATGTACAGTCACATCAGAAGGAAGACAACAGTAAAGGACCAGGTGATAAGGCTGAGGAGAGAAGATGGGGAACTCACAAGTAATGATCAAGAGGTATGTGAGGAGCTCAACTTGAGGTTTAAGGAAGTATTCACAGTGGAGGAAGGAAGGCAGCTGGGTAGACAGGATGGGGTGCATCACCAACAAGAGATGTATCAAGTGCTGGAGGGCATACACACAACTGAGGAGGAGGTGAAGCAGTTACTCAGTGACCTTGATACCTCAAAGGCGATGGGTCCTGAAAATATCTCCCCGTGGGTTCTTCGGGAAGGAGCTGAGGTGCCACTGAGTGTGCCACTTACCATAATATTCAACACATCCCTTGAAACTGGGCAGCTATCTGAGGTATGGAAGAAGGCCAACGTAGTCCACATCTTTAAAAAAGGAGACAGAAAAGAGGCACTAAACTATAGACCGGTGTCACTTACGTGTATAGTATGCAAAGTCCTGGAGAAAATCATCAGGAAAAGAATGGTGGAGCACCTTGAGCTGAACAGGATAATAAACACCAGTCAGCACGGATTTGGGGAAGGCAAATCCTGTGTAACAAACCTCCTAGAGTTCTATGATAAAGTAACAGAGGTAAGGCAAGAGAGAGAAGGGTGGGTTGATTGCATTTTCCTGGACTGCAGGAAGGCCTTCGACACAGTTCCTCACATGAGATTAGTAAAGAAGTTGGAAGAACAAGCATGTATAACAGGAAGGGCACTGGAATGGATCAGGGAATACCTCACAGGGAGGCAACAACGGGTCATAGTGCGTGATGAGGTATCACAGTGGGCGCCTGTGACGAGCGGTGTACCGCAGGGGTCAGTCCTAGGACCAGTGTTATTCTTGGTATATGTAAATGACATGACGGACGGGATAGACTCAGAAGTGTCTCTGTTCGCAGAAGATGTGAAATTAATGAGGAGAATCACATCGGAAGAGGACAAAGCAGGACTTCAAACAGACCTGGACAAGCTTGACATCTGGTCTAGTAACTGGCTTCTCGAATTCAATCCCACCAAATGCAAAGTCATGAAGATCGGAGAAAGGCAAAGAAGACCGCTGACAGAGTACAGGCTAGGCGGACAAAGGCTACAAACCTCGGCAAAGGAGAAAGACCTTGGGGTGAGTATAACGCCAAACACGTCTCCGGAGGCACACATCAACCAGATAACTGGGGCAGCATATGGGCGACTGGCAAACCTAAGATTAGCGTTCCGTTACCTTAACAAGGAATCGTTCAGGACACTGTACACCGTGTACGTCAGGCCCATACTAGAATATGCAGCACCAGTCTGGAACCCACACCTGGTCAAGCACGTAAAGAAACTAGAGAAAGTGCAAAGGTTTGCGACAAGGTTAGTTCCACAACTCAGGGGTCTGTCCTATGAAGAAAGGTTGAGGGAAATAGGACTAACAACACTGGAGGAAAGAAGGGTCAGAGGAGACATGGTAACGACATACAAAATACTGCGGGGAATCGACAAGGTAGACAGTGACATCATGTTCCAGAGAGGGAACACAGAAACAAGGGGACACAACTGGAAGCTGAAGACTCAGATGAGTCAAAGGGATGTTAGGAAGCATTTCTTCAGCCACAGAGTAGTTAGGAAGTGGAATAGTCTAGAGAAAGATATAGTGGAGGCAGGAACCATACATAGTTTTAAGACAAGGTATGATAAAGCTCATGGAGCAGGGAGAACAGAGACCCAGTAGCGGACAGCGAAGAGGCGGGGCCAGGAGCTGAGTCTCGACCCCTGCAACCACAATTAGGTGAGTACAATTAGGTGAGTACATACACCACACACCACACACCACACACCACACACACCACACACCACACACACGACACACCACACACACGACACACCACACACAGACACACCACACACGACACACCACACACACGACACACCACACACACGACACAAACTGACACACACACACACACACACACACACACACACACACACACACTTGCAACCACAACTAGGCGAGTACAAGTAGGTGAGTACACCAGACAAATACCACATAACACAGGTGATTGTATACACTGTTATGCCAGCCTAGTGAGAGTTGTGTTCTAGTAACGGGGTTTCTCGTACTTGTTAAGCTTAAGTCAGCTGGTTCAGCTCAAAGCTCAAATTGTTCAGTTGGGTCATTGAAAGGCCACCAACTCTAACGAGCAGATTAACTAGGATTGTTACGAAATGTTCTGATGTCATGGAGGGCAGCATCCAAATGCAGGTGTTTGTCGGAAAACACAGGAGAGACAGTTGTTGAAGTGTTTGATCCTACGGGAATTTTTCTTTGAGTTTGTAGAAGATTACTCTGACACCAGTCACAGGAGTCTTGAGACGCTTCTCTCTGTACAGAGACTTTATAAAGCTCTACAGAGAAGGAAACGTTGTTCTATAATTAATATAATTTCAGTAATGAATATCATTTCTTCACTAATAACCTGCAACATTCTTTATGTAATAATAATCTCCTGCAAGTACATGTACATTATACAACGTATACTATATAGAAGCCCCTTGTTATGCAGAACATTTCGGGCAAATTAAGTTAATTTTGCCGTCAAGATGCGACCCACACCAGTCGACTAGCACCCAGGTACCTATTTACTGATAATTGAAAAGGGAGAGCAGGTATCTTAAGGAAACACGCAGTAATGTTTACACCCGTACTGGGGATCGAGCCGCAAACCTCAATGTGTGAGCTGAGTGCTCTACCAACCGAGCTACTGGACACCCTGTAGTGATTCAAGAAATCGTAGTAACACGATTACAAACAAATCACAGAACGGGTGGGGCTCGAACTCGTGGCAGACGAGTCTTAAAACTTGCTTGCCTGTGAGTTTTCGGACACACCTGTCATGGGTTTCAGTTCTACCTGTAGTGTGATGTATAGGCAAGATAAGGAAGCAGAGAGGTGCTCCCGTGTCCCATCTTCAACTCATTACACATATTGAAACTTCTATAATGCTTATTACCTGCCCTTTTAGGTTAGGTGAGATTCGCCAGGAAACAGGACAAGTGTTTCTTGACGTGGGTCTTAGTCATATGATGACCCGCCACTGGAGCTTTTGTTCATCTGACAGAGGCCTTCCACTGGCTTATCATTACACACCTTTAAAAAATAACTTTTCACTACTAGAGGTTATATCACATATTATTTTTAATTCACTACCAGAGGTGATTGCGCACATTTCGCTCTTTTAATCCACTATTAGAGAAAATGCACATACAGTTGTTTTAGTCCGTTTACGACATCTAAAAAATGTATGATTTTTCTGGTCTTATAAGCACATATTCGTAATTACATAGGTATCCTGTGTCATGCAGCGAGCAAGTTACATTTATTCAGAGTGCATCACATATCCACTTCTTCCATTTCCTTTAATTATTTAGGCCGACAGTTATGACTGTACAGTTGTAGGGGAACACAACTGTACTGTCAATGACTGCCAGTTTTAATCACTCAGTCAGTGTGTGGGTGTCAACTCCAGACGAATTGATATTTAACTTACACTCCTAATCAGGAGTCAGTCTTTCACCTGCCAATGCTGACTACACATATTGATCTCTTTTGTACGAGTTTACAAGCCAGTGGCAGTGGGCGAACTCGTTTTGCTCTCTCTTATTATAATACTTATTAATATGGCATCTACCGTCATTGCTATTCTGTCCATTCCGTCTTTGCTTCTCTGTATATTCCCACCACCAGAAAACTGTGTTGTCTTCACTCATATTGTGTGTTATGTATCTATTAATTATTTAAATGATGTCTATTTGTTTCCAACGTTTCTGACACCATACTACAGCTACATACTACGACTGCATACTACAGCTACATACTACAACTGCATACTACAGCTACATACCACAGCTGCATACAATACATTAAGCATTTTGTGAGCAATTTATTTAGCTATTTTCTTTCATAAATTTGAAAGTAATTTTCACTTTTGCAAGTAATGTGCAAAAATGATCTTACTATGGTGATTATTTTATTTACAGATCCTTAATATACTTTTTCTTTCTCATATATTTTCGTTTTTTTTTAAATTATGATACCTGAAGTAAATTTCCACCTCATTTTTATTTTTACTTTGACACTTTATGGAATAATTCAGTTTACTCAAATGTTCTTACAGAGATGTAGCCAAGTTACCGTATTTTCCGGCATATAAGGAGTATGACACAAGTATCGTAACGGTAAATCAGTAATCATAAGAAAGGAGGAACACTGCAGCAGGCCTGTTGGCCCATACTAGGCAGGACCTTCACATTCCATCCCACTAACAGAATGTTTGTTCAACCTAATTTTCAATGCTACCTAAGAAATAAGCTATGATAATTTGATTTACTCATGCGCGAGTCCCACTCAAATCCAACCCCTCTCACTCATGAATTTATTCAACCTAAATTTAAAACTACCCAAGGTCCTAGCTTCAATAACCCTACTAGGCAGACTGTTCCACTCATCAACTACCCTATTTCCAAACCAATACTTTCCTATTAAACCAATACTTTCCTATTCCAAACCAATACTTTCCTATTCCAAACCAATACTTTACCCCTCTTTGCGCAGGCTGATTTTCCCAAGACTTTTTGTGGGGGAGAGTTAAAAAGGATCGTCTTACACGCCGGAAAATATGATAATTCGTATTACCTAATATTTTTTTGTATTATCTGTGAGTAACATTATGAGTGAGGGAAAGGGGACACTATGAAAGTGTGCTAGTATGTAGGAGAGGTGTGAGAATATGTAGGAGAGGTGTGAGAATATGTAGGAGAGGTGTGAGAATATGTAGGAGAGGTGTGAGAATATGTAGGAGAGGTGTGAGAATATGTAGGAGAGGTGTGAGAATATGTAGGAGAGGTGTGAGAATATGTAGGAGAGGTGTGAGAATATGTAGGAGAGGTGTGGGAATATGTAGGAGAGGTGTGGATGAAGTATGTAGGAGAGGTGTGGGAATATGTAGGAGAGGTGTGAGAATATGTAGGAGAGGTGTGGGAATATGTAGGAGAGGTGTGGGAATATGTAGGAGAGGTGTGGGAATATGTAGGAGAGGTGTGGGAATATGTAGGAGAGGTGTGGGAATATGTAGGAGAGGTGTGGGAATATGTAGGAGAGGTGTGGGAATATGTAGGAGAGAAGAGAATTTGTAGAAGCAGGTGTAAGGAAGATGTGGAAGTAAGCAGAGGGCGTGGGAGTAAGTAGGATAGGTGTGAAAGTAGAAGGGTGTGGGAGTAAAGGGGTGAGGTGTGAAAGAAGGGGGGAGTAAGAAGGTGTGAAAGTAGAAGGGTGTGCCGGAAAGGTTACATACATAATGGATACAGAAATATCTGAAGTGGCAGCAGTCATTGTGATGAATTAAGTGTTGGAGTGAATGTTCTTACTGGACTCTTAAGAGTTCTTGATGAACATCCTCCAGCCAGTAAGACCATACTGTTCTTGATGAACATAACCCACTACCCAGGAGGACCGTACTGTTCTTGAACATCCACTACCAAGGAGAAATGCTGTAACACTAGTTGCCAGTGTTTGTGGACGAGGAGTATGCACACCGACGAAGACCGCAACATACTGCAAGGTGTTCATAAGCACCGACTGGAATTTTCGGTAAACTGGCTGCTGGAAATCAATCCACACCAGTGGACAATGAAAATGAGTATTGTATTTTGCCCACAAAAAGTCTTGGATAATCACCCTGCGCCTTATATGCTCAAGGTTATGGTCAAGGGTAGGCTTTGGTTTATGCTTTAGCAGTTGTTTACTAACGTTAAGTTACCACTGCTTGGAAATATTGTCTTATGTCATATTTTCTCATACGCCTTTTATGCTGGAAAATTCGGTAATTGTGCAGATAATTCTTCATAAGGGAAACAGCGGCTCACAGAATCTAGAAACACGGTAAATCAAGATTTATTTTCTCCAAAGAACAGAGAAATAATAATAACCAAACCTCATCCCCAGGAAAATCCAGGTTACCAGTAACAACCAATTATAAAATAATTTTACTCAAATATTCACATAAACATACATAAACAAGTACCTGGAAACAGTGAGAGGGAATAATACAGTAACCATCAAAGAGTGAGAGGGAATAATACAGTAACCATCAAAGAGTGAGAGGGAATAATACAGTAACCATCAAAGAGTGAGAGGGAATAATACAGTAACCATCAAAGAGTGAGAGGAATAATACAGTAACCATCAAAGAGTGAGAGGAATAATACAGTAACCATCAAAGAGTGAGAGGGAATAATACAGTAACCATCAAAGAGTGAGAGGGAATAATACAGTAACCATCAAAGAGTGAGAGGGAATAATACAGTAACCATCAAAGAGTGAGAGGGAATAATACAGTAACCATCAAAGAGTGAGAGGGAATAATACAGTAACCATCAAAGAGTGAGAGGGAATAATACAGTAACCATCAAAGAGTGAGAGGGAATAATACAGTAACCATCAAACAGTGAGAGGGAATAATACAGTAACCATCAAACAGTGAGAGGGAATAATACAGTAACCATCAAACAGTGAGAGGGAATAATACAGTAACCATCAAACAGTGAGAGGGAATAATACAGTAACCATCAAACAGTGAGAGGGAATAATTCAGTAACGATCAGACAGACATTAAGATTAACTTGTCGATAAGTCACTTTTGAAAAGTGAGAAATTTTAAAAATACAAGTTTAATGGAATTAAACAATTTAACATGTACATTACTTGCCTCGAAAAACTCTCGTCAGTTTCAATTACGAATTAAACAATCTAAAAACTCCGAAGCACTTACCTCTCAAGTCTATCTCTGTGAATAATGGAGCTGCTTGTAGCGTTGCTTCACTGGTTGTACCTCTTCAAGAAGGGTTCCTTGACGAGGCGAAGAGGCTCTTGGTCTAAGGAATTAGACCCATTGGTCTCCTTCCTCAGACCGAACCTAATTACCCCCAATCCTCCCTTCCCTATCCCATCATCTTCATCTCCCCTTTTTCCCTTTCCTTCCCCCTCCCAACCCTTCCCTTTTCCCCATCCCGTTTGTAGCCTCAGGGGTCCTTCCCTCTGGCATTACGGGTTTCTAGGTCGGGGGAAGTGTGCCGGTGTTCATCCCGCTCCGTGAGGTTCCTCGGGTGTGGAATCTGGATTATCTGGAGGCGCCCTGCTTCCTTTCCGGATTTCCGAGAAGTGGGCGAGGTGTCCTGCAGATGATGGGTGTATCTCCAGAAGCTGCCTGTCGGTTCTGGGATTTGACAGCCGATGGAGGTATACTTTGTGGCTGATTTTCAAAAGCCTATTCTATTGTCCGCCGAGGTGGCTCGGTAGATGTGAAGTTATCTCGGAACGCTGGTTTACTGACGTGAAGGGAAGGGTATGGCACGGGTTCCACACCGCATCTGCACTACTTGCGGGCTCTAGGTCCTCTCCACTGTCTCTCTTTTTTTTCATTGTTTTACTTTTTTTCTTTTGTTTTTTCTTTAAAATAATAATAAGAAAAGTAACAGTATCATGGTGTCTTCATTCTTTGATAACCCCCCCCTCCTCTCGGACCCCTTTCTGTTCCTGCATCCGGTTCTGACCAGGCTTCGTTATTGGACCATTCTCAAGACTCTTCCCATGACCCTGTACCTTCTGCTGGTGATGCTTCGTCGCCTGCTGAAGGTGCTGGGGCTCCGACCGTTTCTATTAGTGCCACTGCCTCTTGCATGCCTTTAACTATGCGTTCAGCTTCCCAGAATACGGTTCAATGGTTTTGCGGATCGCCCACCTACCTCAGGTCAGGCCGTCCGCGGTACTACTAAACGTTCCAGACCATCTACTGACGACGGTTCTTCAGTGTCTACTCATTCTACCCAAAAACGACCTACGCGACACCCACTTTCTTTACACACCCTGTTCACAAGTACGCAGTGGACTAAATTCTTTTCCCTACAACCGACATCTCCAACTGATTATCTTATTGATCATAGTATTGGTAAAGCTCTTTTACGACACGTTGGCAAAAATATATCCTTTCACGCTCTTCGAAGCGGTGCACACATCGTTAGTTCAGAATGCAGAACAAGCTCATGATCTTTCCCATATTACTTCCATTGATAACATTCCAATCACAGTTCATAAGCACACTACTCTCAATTCTTGCAGTGGTATTGTGGTTTTACTGCGTACCATTGTACAAAGTGATTTTCTCTCTTGCGGTGATATTTTGGAGCAAGACATATGGATACATATGTCCTGCCTGCTCGCGGGCAAAATCGCTTTTCCAGTAACATCACTCGCTTAACCTTTGATGTGAACTCCCGTCCTCTGTTTATATCGCCGGCTATCTCCTAGAGGTCCGTAAAGTGGTCCCTGCTCCCCAACAGTGTCGAAATTGCTGGCGCTTTGGACACCCCACTAAATATTGCAGTATTAGCGACGGAGTGCCCGGTCTGCGGTGCCGCAGATCATGCCGATGCATCTTGCAGTCTTCCTTTTGTCTCAATTGCAATGAACCTCATCCTTCTTTTTCCTGCCGTTGTCAGGTCTATCTTAATGAACAAGAAATCCATTGTCTTTAGGAGAGCAAAGGCCTTACTCATGCTATGGCTGTCTCTCGGCTCCACCTTCAGGGGAATCTTCCTTGTATCCTTTATTCGCAAGTAGCTAGGAGACCCCCAACCTTGGCAGTCCCCCTGCCTACCAGCTCCTCTGGTGTCATGTCTTCTGGGGTCACCCCCGTCTCTAATTCTTTTGCAGTTTTACCTTCTGAACCCCCACCTCCTTAAATACTCCTACCTCTACTACTTCTCACCCACTAGTTTCTCAGTCTGCAAGGCCTCACACGCCTGCATCTCTTTCGCGCCTATCACCTACGAAGCAAAACCTGTCTCATAAGCCCAAGTCTCTTTGTATTCCTCCAGTGCTTACAATTCCCCAGCAGTTTTCCTTTTCTGCCTCGGTGCCTAGTTCTCACCCCCTTTCTAACTCTCACACGGAATTGGAGGTTCACCCCTCTCGTGTGGTCCCCTCTTCTCCTGTTCTCCCCCAGACTTCTTCCCCAGTTTCCTTCCAACCTCCTTCCTCTCCTGTTCCACTGCAGGACTCTTTTGTCCCCGCTGGCACATCTCTCCAGGTTCATACTCCCCTCCCTTCTCAGACCTCTTTGGTTCCCTCCAGAAGTCTCCCCGATCTCTACTTGCTCTACCTCACCTGTCTCTGAAGTCATGGTATCGGCGTCTTCCTTATCAGCTGAGACACTTGACGCTATCTCCGACTATCTTGCAGAGACGAAACCCTCCATGGACACCGCATGCCGCCTCCTACCCCTTATTTTTCATGACCCTCGCTGCAGTCTTTTTCTTCACAACATTCTGGTTCCTCCTGGCTTACACGCTTTCCGTTGCCTCCACACATTGACTTCACTGACCCTGATAGCCCATAGATTTTATCACTTCTTATTATTGGCATACCTGTCTTTGTGAATAATGACTTATTTACAATGGAATATTCGTGGCCTCAGGGGTAATCAGGGAGAGCTCCAGGTGTTGCTCTCCCAGTTTTCCCCAGTATGTGTCGGGTTACAAGAGTCCAAAATTTGTTCAGCCGTTATTCGTCCAGTGTCAGGCTGTGCTGTTGCATTCTTCTGATCCCTTTCCCAATGAATCATTTAATGAGAGTGCGCTTCTTGTAAGCATTGATATACCGTATCAACAGGTCTTTGTTCGTTCTCTGCTGCATTATACTGCAGCCTGTATTTATTTGCACAGATGGTATACAGTTTGCTCTCTATATCTCTTCCCCTTCCCATGCATTCTGTATCTCGGATATCGCGTTCTTGATATCTTCTCTACCGCCGCCCATCTAGTTAGGTGAATGCTCACCATCATCTTTGGGAAGGGTCCCTCTGTGACTCTCGTGGTGATCAGTTGGAGAGACTTCTCATCTCTTACCCTTTCATTGATCTTTCTGCTCCCTGTCAATTGCACTTGATTACGCTTGGTCTGTTCTCCCAGATTTGCACGACAGTGATCACTTTCCTATTCTTCTTATAGCTACTATGTATTTCCGATCGCCTCGTAGCCCTCGTTGGCAATTTGGACGAGCGAACTGGGACTTACACTCTCATCTTACCGCCTTTTGTGGGGACCCTCCTTCGCTGAGTTGTTGCACCAGTTTTCGACCTTAAGTTTTGACTGCAGCATCACGTTCTATTCCTCAAACCTCAGGCAGCCATTCTCAGACATGCGTGCCTTGGTGGTCTCTTGCGTGTTCCCGTGCAGTGCGTTTGAAACGTGCTGCGTGGGGCCATTATCGATATAATCGGACCTCGGATCGTCTTTTGGATTTTAAGCGGGCAAGAGCAGACTCGCCGTGTCATAAGCGACGCTAAACGCACTTGTTGGCAAGACTACGTGTCCATCATTACCTCGACTTTCCCTATGTGTGCGGTGTGGCAAGTACACTCCAGACCCAGCTCCCGTTTTACGGATTGCTAGTTGTAGTGTTTCAGAACCTCTTGAAGTTGCCACGGAAATCGGGAACTATCTTGTCCGTGTCTCCCAAGGGCTTCACCTTTGTCCCTCATTTCTTGCGTCTAAGTCTACCAAGGAGCAATTGAACTTGGATTTCTCCTCTAATGGAATGGAACCGTATAACGTACTTTTTACTCTACTAGAGCTAGAGTCCACGCTTTCTGCTTGCCAGTTATCAGCAGCTGGGCCTGATGATATTCATATCAGTATGCTACAACATCTGCATTCTACAGCCCTTACAGTCCTTTTTCGCCTTTTCAATCCTATTTGGACGTGAAGGGTTCTCCCTCAACAATGGAAATCTGCCATTGTCCTACCGTTTCGCAAACCAGGCACTACAGGGCTTGATACCTCTCACTATCGTCCCATGGCTCTGACCAGTGTAATCTGTAAGGTGATGAATGATTGGTGAATAGACGTTTGATATGGTATTTGGAGACTCGCAATAGTCTTTCTCCCCCCAATATGACTTTCGCAAGTGCCATTCTAATTTGGACCCCTTGCTCCACTTAGATATGTAAGTGCAAAATACCTTTGCTAACAAACACTCCATCCTAGCAGACTTTTTTGACCTTGAGAAAGCAAATGACACCACTTGGAGGTATAACATTTTAGCCAAAGCCCACTCCTTAGGCCTCCTTACTGCTTTCTCATCTGGCAGACATTTTCGTGTCCGTGTTGGCGCCTCGCTTTCCTCAAACTTTGTTCAAGCCGAGGGAGTCCCACAAGGTTGCCCTTTTTCTCTTAGCTATAAATGACCTACCTTCCGTGCTTCTATCGCATATTTGGTCATCATTTTATGTGGATGACTTCGCTATAGCTTACGCAGGCGCTGACTGTCGCCTGGTAGCGGTCTTCCTTCGGGATGCGATTGACAGAGTTTCACATTGGGCCACTTCTCATGGATTTAAATTTTCTAGTACGAAAACCCATTTAATTACCTTCACTAGACGTCCTCTTATCCCAGATATTCCATTGTATTTACACAGCTCACGTATTTCAGAATGTGATACGGTCAAGTTTCTTGGCCTTCTGTTCGATCGCTGGTTGACATGAAAACCTCGCATTTCCTCTTTGAAAGCAGCTTGCCATGGTCGGCTGAATCTCCTTAAAATAATTGCGCATCGTTCATGGGGAGCAGATCACCGAACTTTCCTCTGTTTGCATTTCATCCTAGTCTTATCCAAGCTGGATTATGGCGACCAAGTTTATTCCGCGGCTTCTACAACTCTTTCTAAGTTAGATCCCCTTCATCATCAGGGTCTACGTTTATGCCTTGGTGCCTTTCGTTCATCCCCTGTTGAAAGCCTCTATGCTGAGGCTTTGGTAGTGATGCTCATAGTCTTCGTTACCTTGTCCACGCTCATGACCTTCGTGTTCCTTCTACGTATAGGCTAGTTTCAGATGTTAGTAGAAGCCCATTATTTGTTCGATGCCCCAGCTTACTCCACCCGTTTTCTCTTCGTCTTCATTCATTCCGGTCTTCTCTCCAGTTGCCTCCCTTGTAAGTTCAATTAGCATCTACCTCTTCCCTTGGGATGTTCCGAAGGTTCGTGTCTGTTCTCCCATACTGCCGTGCACCAAAGCTCTCCTTTTTGCTCTCTTTTTCTCGATCACTTCCGGTCGCATGCCCATGCCGTTACTGTTTATACAGATGGTTCTAAATCTTCTGACGGTGTTGGGTTCGCGGCGGTGTTCTCTGACGATGTTGTCCGAGGTCATTTGTTAGTCTCGGCAAGTATTTTTACTGCTGAGTTGTATGCCATCCTAATAACACTTCTCCGTATTACATATATGTCTCCTTCGACGTTTGTGATCATTTCAGATTCCCTCAATGCTTTGCAAGCCATCTGATTCCCCTCATCCATTGGTCCTTCGTATTCAACTATGGTTGTACCCTGTGACTAGCTTAAACAAAGACGTCTTTTTCTGTTGGGTGTCTGGACACGTTGATGTGCAGGGCAATGAACAAGCGGATGCTGCTGCGCGGTCAGCAGTACATGATCCTCCGGTTTAATATTGAGGTATTCCGTTCAGGGATTATTTTAGTCATCTGTGCCCGTTTTCGCGGCCGTTGGCAACAACGGTGGTCAGACATGCACCATAACAAATTGCACTCTATTAAACTGCTTTTAGGTTTGTGGTCATCTTCTTACCACCGTTGCCGTACTCGGGAGACTGCTCTCCCATCTCCGCATCGGCCATACCCGCCTTACCCATGGGTATCTCATGGAACGACACCCTATTCCTCTAAGGTTTGTCAGGTCCCTATTTCGGTTCTTCACTTTGTTGTGGATTGCCAGGTTTACCAGAGAGGTCGCAAGATTTACATCCAATGACGCCGCTCTTACCTTACCTTATCACTTTTTCACTTTTTGTCAGCAACTGCTTTACTGTACGAACTTTGACACAAAGCCTTTAGCGTCCCTTACAGCCCTTTTCTCCCCTCACCTCTGATCCCCTCTCCACCTAGCTGTTTATACCCCAAGCTGTTTTCGGCACTGCTGTGCTACATGACCCTTGTCGGTTTAACTCTTTCTTTGATTATAATAATAATTCACTTGTAGCGTTGCTTCACTGGTTGTGGCGTTGCTTCACTGGTTGTGGCGTTGCTTCACTGGTAGGATTGCTTCACTGGTTGTAGCGTTGCTTCACTGGTTGTGGCGTTGCTTCACTGGTTGTAGCGTTGCTGCACTGGTTGTGGCGTTGCTTCACTGGTTGTGGCGTTGCTTCACTGGTTGTGGCGTTGCTTCACTGGTTGTGGCGTTGCTTCACTGGTTGTGGCGTTGCTTCACTGGTTGTAGCGTTGCTTCACTGGTTGTGGCGTTGCTTCACTGGTTGTGGCGTTGCTTCACTGGTTGTGGCGTTGCTTCACTGGTTGTGGCGTTGCTTCACTGGTTGTGGCGTTGCTTCACTGGTTGTGGCGTTGCTTCACTGGTTGTGGCGTTGCTTCACTGGTTGTGGCGTTGTTTCACTATTTGTGACGTTGCTTCACTCGTTGTAGGGTTACTTCACTTGTTGTGGCGTTGCTTTACTGGTTGTGGCGTTGCTTCACTGGTTGTGGCGTTGCTTCACTGGTTGTGGCGTTGCTTCACTGGTTGTAGCGTTACTTCACTGGTTGTGGCGTTGCTTCACTGATTGTGGCGTTGCTTCACTATTTGTGACGTTGCTTCACTCGTTGTAGGGTTACTTCACTTGTTGTGGCGTTGCTTTACTGGTTGTAGCGTTGCTTTACTGGTTGTAGCGTTGCTTCACTGGTTGTAGCGTTGCTTCACTGGTTGTAGCGTTGCTTTACTGGTTGTGGCGTTGCTTCACTGGTTGTAGCGTTGCTTTACTGGTTGTGGCGTTGCTTCACTGGTTGTGGCGTTGCTTCACTGGTTGTGGCATTGCTTCACTGGTTGTAGCGTTGCTTTACTGGTTGTGGCGTTGCTTCACTGGTTGTAGCGTTGCTTCACTGGTTGTTAGCTGTATAATTGATGTGTACAGTGCAAGCTTGTTCCACTATCCATCCTTCCAAAGATTTATGTAGGGATTCTTTACACTCAGGATTATAGAATGGTATTCATACGACATAGTGTGGGAAGTAGTCTCACTGTATCGATTAATAATTCTGAGAGATCCATAACTGAATGTATTTACCCACATGCTTAGTTCATAAATAAATTTGTTATAATATTTCTCTATAATTAACCTAGATCAAATGAAACCAGGTTAATTTAATTGTAGTTTCATTTTAGTACCAATTGAATTTTCTAAGTAGTTTTCATCATTACTTTACTTGCCTATTAATCGTAAAGCATCTGCGTGCGGTCATACCTTATATACTGGTGCAGAAGTGAGGTCTTTAGCTTCTTCAGGAGTGAATTTCATGGTGTAAATCCATGGTGAGTAACGTAAGTTATGTATACTTGTATGAATTGGTGTGCAGGTTCTAGAAAGAACCTGCACACCTTGAATATGCTGTTGTTAAGAGATTTACAAACACTTCTGGTGATATGCTTCGAGAAATGCTTCCGGATTTTTCTCTTTACATAAAATGAAGTCTGGAGGAGAGCTGCTGTAGACGTGTCTAGAAAAAGATTTGGGAGAAATACTCGCAAATCTTTCTCCCTACACGTGTGCAGCAGAAGTTCTCTAACTAGGTTGCAATCCAACTCTTATTTTCTTTACTTTGCACCTTTTAAGCAGCAGCCTTGGCCATTTTTACAGCTTGTTCAAATCTTAATTAAATCTGTCTGTCTTCTTCGAGTGTTATCCGTGTTATTTATTTCACATTATTCGCAGGTAGTCTAACATATGATTCAGTTTCCTCTGGCAAATCGTACACGTATGTTAGGAACAATAAAGGTCCAAAAACTGATCCTTAAGGAACTCCATTCGTTAGCTGTGCCCACTTAAGCACCTCGTCTCTTACCATTACCCTCTCCCTTTTATTCACTAAGTATTCTTTATTCTGGCTCAGTGCCTTCACTGCTACCCCTACCTATAGTTAAAGATGCATTCTACCTGACCACCTATTTCCTGCCTTATTACTGCCACCTTAAAATGAAACTACAAGATTCCTAAAACAAGATTTGCAGTATTTAATATGCTGGTTATTTCTTATATATACACTTCTTTTAAGGTGTTCAACTGATCTATTTTGCTTTATATTTTCTTGCACCGTAGCCAGTTTGTTAATAAGACTGGTGTATTTTTTTTATATTTTATTTAAAACTGTAGGTACAATACATATATATGGTAAGCATACCAAACCTTAACAATATGAAATTGTATACATATACTAAATCTCCATATCACTCCAACAGATTACAAACACATACAATAAGATCACTGCTACATTCCCCCCCCCCCCTTATATACACAGCACTAGAGTAGCCCAAGCAAGGCTAATCCACGAGTCTGGCACATAACAATAAAGGTTACATAAATGAAATAAGATGCTGTACCCTGCACCTCCATCCCCTGTTTCCATCTACATCACCAGGAAAATCACCCACCTTGACTCTCCCAACGACAAGAAAACAAGGTATTTCTCCATTATGTTATCATAAATTAACAAATAACTCCACCCAAAACACAAAACACAAAAAAACTGACTTTCTGTACAATGTGGATTAATAAACCCCTAAAGGTTCACAGGGTTCTTAACACTGAGCACATGGCGACCCAATAAGTACAGACAAACACTTAACCATAAAACAAAACCCACGTCATTAGGACGCAAGGACAGACACCTGCCCTTGCCCCCACTAATAACACACAAGTCCTGTACATACAAGGCAGGTTAATTGCAATATTAAAAATTTTCCCCGCCCTAACAAGAATTATGACAATTGTAACATAGATGACATGAACCTTCACACGGCCCGATAACCCGCAGTATGAAAAGTACATAACCAATACTCCCAAAGCTTTCATGTTTATACATAAATGGCAGTGTCACTATTCATCAAACAAAACCCCAAAAACATGGTACAAGACACTCTCAAGAACAGAACGACTAAGGCCCACCAAACCCCTTCCATACTTCGCTATTTCCATACACCCACTCATTTCGCACTGCAGGTGCATGGTGGGCCAAGCAGACTAAAAGACACCAAGCATACATCACCATTCATCCGCTATCATAAGACGTATTCACGCACACATAGTACCCTGGCCTGGAATAATAACCTCAGGACGCACACAAAATAGTACTCATCTCTAGGAAGCAAATCCTGGGAGACATAATATAAGTGCCAAAGAAGAGACAAGAGTACAGTATTAACAAGGATGTACTGCATATACAACACAAAATATAAAACCCAGACACAGCACTCCCACACAACCGCGCTTCATAAGCAAGCAACAACTACACACACTCGTAATCCTCACACACTCCGCACGTCAGGGTTTACTTTCCACCTACACACACACAGCAGACGAGCCCATTGTGTTTCCCCTGAAGCTACAAGTTCCACAAGTCCCTCAAGACAAAATCACGATAAACCGCCGGAAATTCTAGCGTCCACCTTCCCCCCCTCCCCCGTACACCTGCTTGTTCTGGCACTTTGTCCTGTAGAAAACCGCCGCCAAAGCCTTGATCCGCCCCTGACCCTCCACATCCTTCATTGCCCAGGAAACAAATGTAATCAGCAACCAAATACAATACTACCGTTTGTATCTGCCCCTCCGCACCCCCACATTGAAGCTTAATGCCTGCAATACCGATAACCCCCCCCCCCCCGACCCACCATACGAATCACCCTCCCGAACCATTCCCTTACCACTCCTAAACTCGCAAAAGTAAATTGCATGAAAGGCAGAATCGTCCCCCCCCACATGCCCGACACCCCTCTCCTCCCTCAATCTCCTATTAAACAACACAACCCCCGACGGCAATATCCCATGCAGAAACTTGTACAAGACCTCCCTGACATTAGCTTTAATACGTAACTTCTTCACCCTCAACCATATTTCCCCCCCTCATACATGGGGTACGCCCCCTCCACCTGTCGAGAATACTCAATCTTACGCTCCCCACATCCCTTACACACATCAAAACGCGTAACATCGACTCACAAAGCTCTAGATCCTTGTACACCCTATCCAATCCCCCTCCCTCCCTCCCGCATGTATCGCCGTTTAACATATATACTCATTATACTCCTCTCTAAGGGTATAACTCCTGAACCTCCTTGGCAAAGTGGACTCGCCACCACCGCTCTACTGAGCCAGTCACACCCGGAACCCCACAAAAATCTGAAAATCCTACTCAACAAACGCCTAACATTACCCTGCATCATGGGGTACATTGCAGCAACATGCCAGACCTTACTGTAAAGGAGCACGTTGATGACGACTGCCCTCTGATGCAACGTGAGGTGCGTTGGACACAAATTCTTCAAATGCCCCAAAACACGTTCGACTACCCGACCTGAGTTAACCTCTCTCGCTTTCCCTCGCCTGACACACACATTCTATCCCACATATCGTAACCTAATCCACTACCTGACACCCTTCCATCCCCACCCCCCTCCCATCCCAATCCCTATCTCCAAAAACTTTGATTTCCCCACATTAATTTCCAACCCCGTTGCTCTCCCAAACACGCCCACCAGCCTCCCCACCCTACATCAAACTGCTCCTACCCTTATCAAAACTGTTGTGTCATCGACGTATCCTACAATGCCAGGACTCCCGAGACTATGCACCCGTGATACGCCCTCCCACACTGCCCAATAAAATGGGTCCTGTAAGCATGTGAATAACATCTGTGATAGGGGACAACCCTGCCGAATACCCCAACCCAATTCCACAATACGACCTAATCTCCCATTTATTTGCACTTGCACACAAGCCCCGCAATACAGTGAACGCTTCCACGCCACAACCTCTGCGCCAAACCCCTGCCCCCTCATGAACCTCCTCAACACCTCCCTCTCCACACTATCGTAGGCTGCCCTCCAATCCAGTGCTAACGCCCCACCCTCCCTCGCCTGCTCATATTCAATAAAATCCCTAATCACTTCATGCCCCTCATACATAGTTCTACCCGGTACCCCATATTGACCTACATCAAGTACCCTATGTATGACTTTCTTCATCCTATTACCAAAAATTTTTGCGTATAGTTTATAGTCACTACACATCAACGATATCGGCCGATAATCCTGCACCATTGATGGCTGATCCTTTTTCGGCACCAGCACCAGTACCGCCATCCGTTGCGTCGCTCCCAACACCCCTTCCCTGTTCATCACATTGAACAACCTAACAAGGAAACCCTTTAACACACCCCAATGCATAATGTAAAACTCACTGGGCAGGCAATCAATTCCTGGCGCCTTCCCCTTGCTCATACACATCCGTGCTTCCCACACCTCCGATTCTATAATGGGGCCCCCAAGAGCCTTCCTATCTCTATCCTCAAGCATACATTGCATACCACCCCCCACGTACTATATTGCCGCTTCATCCACATCTTTACTTCTCACCTGTGACGTCAACCAAGTATCTACGTATAAGCCTATACCCTCCGTCGATTCAAGAACCTGACCCATCCTATACCTCTCTACACTTTCATGCACACACAAACCCATGACCTCTGTTGCCTTCCTCCATTGCATTTGCCCCCTCAGCACACACACTGACGGCCTATCTCCCCAGAGCACCTCCTCCAAGCCCCCCATCACACGCACACCATCAAAACGTTCGTTTTGCAACCCCTTGATATGTTCCTTTAAGCCCTCAATGATCTTCAAGGTACGCCATTAACCCATAAGACAAACGGTTTTCCTCCCACCCTCTACGAACATAGAACTCCCTGATCTCTGGTTTAGCAATTTTATCCCACAATTCACCAAGTCCTTCCCCCTCCCTAACTCCTCCCATAAATTCCCCCACATCCCCGCAAACAATTCTCTCTCCTCCGGCCCCTGAAGCAACCTTGTATTCAACTTCCAATATCCTCTGTATCTCTTCGGCAACCCCTCCCACTCTAATTCTGCTAAGACTCCCCTATGATCAGAAAATACTACATCTAGAACTTGCACCCTCTGCATGACGACAGGACACGTCACGTACAACCTGTCCAACTGTGCCACGTACCCACATCGCACAAAGGTATGCTCAACCCCCCCCTCTGCACCCCCACCCACATTGATTAACCCCGCCCCATACACTAAATCCCCCAATACCGCCGAACAATGCCCCACGTTCCTCGGCTCCACATCTTTACGATGAACAATACAATTCCAATCCCCCCAATTACTGTAACCTCCGGAAATGTCCTAAAATGATACACTAAAACTTCTCTCACAAATTTATTTTTAACACGCATGTCCCCCTCTGCCGGACCATACACACCTACAAATGCCGCCCGCCTCCGATCCCTCCACCCGACCCTTCCCCCCTCCTCCCAATGCTGCTTAACAAATGGGCTATTCTCCTTAATTAAGACAGCCACTCCACCTTTCAACTGCATAGATCTCGCCATATACACCTCATATCCGTCGATCTCTAACGCCCTTCCAGGCTTAAAATTATGCTCCTGTATAAACATCACATCCACTCCATAGCACACCAACAGGTCACTGACACACACGCACTTCCTAGCTGTTCTTAATCCGTTGACATTAATGGTTATGCACTTAAATGAGATAGTGGTGGTTTACCCTTTGGGACCATGACGCCCTTCTCTCCCTTCCATCGATGACTCCCTAGCTCACCCCCACCTCCCTTGGAGAGGCTTTTGACAAGACCTTGCGACTTAGGACCACCCGGCCCCTTGTTTGCAACATCCGCCCATGTCTTCTTCCCGGATCTTTGCCAAGGTAGCTGCTCGTTTACACGATCCACCGTCCACCAGCATACTATCCCCTTGAGAACAGACCTGGTGCACTTCCACCTCCACAGTATGGCTTTTTGTCATCACACCAGCCTCTTCCATCCCCACCCATGTCACTGCTCTCCATAACCTCGTCCCCAACCCCGGACCCCAGGGCCAACTCCGTATGCGATATCAAACGCCCTTCCTGGGCGTTTGATATCGCCTCCATGTCACCAGTCTCCGCTTCCGTTGATGCCCCTTCTCCCACAGGGGCGGTCACCACAGACGGTGTTGTCCCCGACAGTGTAACGCAGGACTGATCCTGCGTATCACCATGCTCCACCTCCTCACTCCACTGCGTTGACTTTGGGAGCTCGTCCACCTCCCGCAGCTCCATGTCGATTCAGGTTTGCCTGACATCCCAACGACAGCTATACTCAAAGAGAGCCTGGCGCCTATCACATTGCGGCGTCACGTGATCGACAGAAGCACACAGGCGGCAAGTCCTGTGTTGCCCCGCGTATGTAATGTGCACTTGGGTCCTATAGTCTTTCAGGTGTACATACGAAGGAATAGGATCTCTTAGACATCTTTAACATATAGGATCCCTCAGGCACCCTGGCATATATCCCTTCAGACCACCGTCCCACAGTAGCCATATGTATGGTACCGTATTTTTAAAAAACGCCCCTCAAATCTGCTTCATCCACTTCAAAGGGTACGTTGCAAATTCGGACCCACGTGTAGTACCGTGACACGTCGTGGAGAGTCACGGTCACGGCTGTGTTGACCGGTATGCAAAGGTCCTGGTAACTTGCCACCACCTGTTCATACACACCGGTGTCGCTAAATTTCACAAATATGCGAGACACTCCATTCATCGCAACTACACAAATTCTCGTGTGCAATTCCGTAAGTGTCCCTGATGATTGCTGGGAGGAGCACATGTATTGTTGAGCCCATCACAGAGCCACGATTCAACTCAATGCAACGGTGTTCACTCTCCGTCGTCAAGCCAGCGCCATGTTGTGTTGACGAAAATCTACCACTAAGTGACACCAGATGGCAGACACAGCAGACAACCTCTCAGCTCAGGAGTTGAGAGGCAAATGACTGGTGTATTGTGTGTTTTTTCCATTTATATTGTCATCACATCTACAGTTTTCCAGCTGTCTGACAGTTGCCCTGGTTTCATCGATGTGTTATATCCTTGTTCAGGGTTGCATAATGTAACATGGAGTGTGATATTTTGTCTGACTTTAACCCTTTTTGTAACATGCTTTCTTTAATTAAGAGCTAATGTCTATCTTACCTCTCTTTACTTTTTGGTAGAGACGTAATGAAAATTGGAAACGTATACGGTTATATGGAACCTTTACTGACGTTTCGCCCATGCGGTGGCTTTGTCAAATGACAAAAAGAGGAAGTTGGTATGGGAGAGTGAGAACGTATACGGTTCTGCAGATATATAAGAAAAAAAGTGAAGAGCAAGTCAGTCAACACTGATTTTTAAATACTCTAATATTTTTGGGTAATTGGTTCAGCTAAATAGTAGAAATAATTGTTCTAATAATGAAATTCATTGGTACAGGTTTCTGGATGTCTCGCATCCGTAGGTTTTGTTACATCTGTTAAACTGGCTTATACCCTAACAATAGTTAGTGATATTTCTCTCTTATGTTGCTTTTGACAGTAGTGCTAGAAGTGGCAGCTATGTTGAGTTAACTATTGGTGATCTTGGAGATGTTTGACAGTCTATTTGTAGAGGTGTCGCCAGCTGATACGAACTTTATGGTATAGAATTCTCGGTGTTCTTTCCTGTCTGCTTATTACTAGCGGAATGCTGTTATTGTCTCTGGCACTTACCCTATTAATTCTGGGCGAACCATACTCTTGACACTGTTACGTTGGTTGGTGTATGGCCACTAGCGACGGACTAGGGCTTTTTGTTGTTCAACCGGTAATCTCCCTTTTCTTTCTGTACTCCTCCTCTGCTCTCACTTTCTCCTCCATATCACTATACATTTATGTTGATGGAACAACCTTCTCTCCTAGACTGTCGAAACCAGATTTCAACGTCAGGGAAAATGAGCACATTAAAAAAGATACCAACCCTCATACCAATAAAAAATCATTCTTCCTTCATTATAAATGCTTCTATTGTATTACAATAAAAATGCAATAAATTTAGTTTTACGAAGTTAACATGTTATTTTATATTTAAAATATACAATGAAACCGTATTTGTTATTTTAATGCTCGTAAATAAAATGAAACAGAACGAAACAAAATGAATAATGTATACAGCAACTGCAACAGCCTCTTACGTCTGTGCTCATTCATGTAAAATTATTAATGACTTCATTAGAATTTACTTCTGTAGCTCACTGTGAATGGTGAGCCAAGATAACCCGAACAATCTGTCCTCACCTATTGTCAAACGCAGGTCGGTCTTCATGGGTTTCAGTAGACTAACCGTTGAAGGACCAGTCCACAACTGTTACTTATTGGCAAGGTAAATAAAAGTGTAAGTGTTGAGAGGTTACGATACTTGCAACACTTGCCATTGACCATCATCAATTTTAGTTCATGATCGACTCAATTTTTTTTTTTACCTGTTAGTGGTCCGTTTCTCAACATTTAAAGTTGTCTTACCTTTGTTGCTAGTTATCTCTTTGTATGATACGTATTTTTTAAATAAAAAAAAAATAATTTGCTTAATATCGCTTTGACTAAGCTACTAAATTTGTAAGCAATTTTTTTAAAATGTTGAATCTTTTGCTTCTTGTAACTAATTTTTGGATCACTAAGTGGAATTCACCTATGAATTTCTTACGTGGTATTATATATTCCTTCATTCTCTGCAGTTTCCTCAGAATCTTTTTCTTTTCCGTACGCTGCTGCTTCTGCTGCCGCTGCTCTTCCTGCAGTTTCTGCTCTTCCTGCTGTTTCTGCTCTTCCTGCTGTTTCTGCTCTTCCTGCTGTTTCTGCTCTTCCTGCTGTTTCTGCTCTTCCTGCTGTTGCTGTTCTTCCTGCTGCCGCTGCTCTTCCTGCAGTTTCTGCTCTTCCTGCTGTTTCTGCTCTTCCTGCAGTTTCTGCTCTTCCTGCTGTTTCTGCTCTTCCTGCTGTTTCTGCTCTTCCTGCAGTTTCTGCTCTTCCTGCTGTTTCTGCTCTTCCTGCTGTTTCTGCTCTTCCTGCTGTTGCTGCTCTTCTTGCTGTTGCTGTTCTTCCTGCTGCTGCTGCTTTTCCTGCTGCTGCTGCTCTTCCTGCTGCTGCTGCTTTTCCTGCTGCTGCTGCTCTTCCTGCTGCTGCTGCTGCTGCTGTTGCTGCTCTTCCTGCCGCTTTATTCTCAATCTCTTTTCATTCGCATTCAAATTCATTTGCATATTTTTCGTAACATTTTTTCGAGAAGCTGAATCAAATGACAAGTCGCTAATATGTGAAACAAGTGAAAACATTCTTTAGGACTTCACAATAAAAGAATAACTAAGAATTTGTATCCGAATACCCATCGTCACTCTACAGTAGCAACTATTAGTGCTGGTAAATTCGCACCTTGGACTGCGTGGGGCCAGTAGTAACAGCCTGATTGACCAGGCCCTGATCATCGAAAGATTTTATGATTTCGGTATTATTCTTTCAGTACTGAAAGACGAGGTAAATCGATAAAAAATAGAAACTATGTAAAGTTCCAAAAAACATTAACTTGAATAATGGATTTTGCTTCATTTAGAATTAACTTTAAAGAACATAAGAGCACTGCAGGAGGCCTACTGGCCCAAACTGATTAGGTCCAACTCAAACCCACCTACAACCACTCGTATATTATTAACAGTCCCAAGTTTTTGACTGCTGAAAGAATAACGTATTAGAAATATCTTCAGCACTTGAGCCGCGTAATTTGCTGCATTGTAAACAAAGTTCCACTGCATCACCCTAAGTTTATTATTGCAACGATAAGGAAATTAGTTCATCCTGCTGATATCAGTAACTATTGCAAAGTACTGAGATAGAGAACCTACCTTGAAAAAACCTTGCAGAAAGCGGAGGACAAAAGAAATCAAAGAAGTGAATAGAAGAACCAATAACGAATACGCAAGAGTGTGGAAAGAAATTCAATAAGATATGAACGATTTAGTAGCGAAACTAAGTCCGAACCGAAACTGCATTACGGTCTTATCAAAAGACAGACGACAGTAGAAGACCAGGTAATGAGACTGAAGAAAGGAGGAGTGCTCACGAGAAACGACAAGGAAGTCTGTGAAGAACTGAACAAACGATTTAAAGAGTTGGTAACGGAAGTTACAGCAGAGGGCCAAAGAGAAAAGGAACGAAGAGAAAGGATACTGAATACTGTACACACTACAGGGAAACAAGTTAATTTTTTTTAGTATGTTTCACCATGGATTCTGCGAGAGGAAACACAAGTTTTGTCTGAACCACTAGCTAAAAATACCTCCCCAAAAAAAAAAAAAAAAAAAAATCAATGGATATGGGACAATTGCCAGAGATCTGGAAAACAGATAATGTAGCCCCAATATATAAGAAAGGAGACACAGGTCGCGTTGAAATATTGACGATTATCACAGATATGCATACTATGTAAGGTAATCGAGATGGACAGTGGTGGAACACTTTTAGGGAAATTTCTTCATTTATAATGACTAGCACACATTTTGAGTTGACAAATCTCGTCTAGGAAGCCGAATAGAGTTCTACGACAAGACTCACGAAATCGTAATGGCATGATTACAAACTATATCACGAGTGGGGACTATTATAACCTCAGGTTCTCAAGGCCTGTTATCCTGAGTGTAAAAGGGAGCTTGGAGCAAAGAAACACCGTAGAAAAGCTTTGAATTGTATTTTCCTTCACCAAGTATTTATATATAAGGCTTTATACAACTATGTACACTATATACAATAGAGTGGTATTAGTGCACGCCACGGTAGTCAAGGAAAACAACAGTCAAGAGACAGAGACGACCGTACATCAACCAGCGCAGGGTGGGAATGACAATGGTAAACATGCGAGTGGAATCCACGTCACCTTTACCATTGCCATATCCACATGATTGGCTAAACCAATGTGCTGATCTGATGATGGGGCCCCGATCACCAAACCCTTAGCAAGATGGTTCGCTGGTTGGTGAGGCAGCCTATATGGGTGTATTTAACATGCTCTGAATAAGGTGACGTACTCTTTGCATGCAACAGGAACTGAACTCATTCACCCCGAGTTCAATTCCCGCCCGTGGTATGGTTAGTAATAGACAGTGAAAAAAAAACGAGGCTGAGAGAGAGAGAGAGAGAGAGAGAGAGAGAGAGAGGGAGGGAGGGAGGGAGGGATGGATGGATGAGTGGATTGCATATTCTTTGACTGCAAAAAAAAAAAAATTGATGTTGGGCCTCAACAGAAGCTGGATAAAAATATGACGAGCAAGCAGGAATAATAGGGAATGTGCTACATTGGATCAATGGGTGACTTATGAGAAGGAGACAGATTAAGTGTTCGAGAAGTGATGTTAGATTGGGAAAGTGTAAGATGCAGAGTGTCAGTTACTGCTGTTTTTATGTTACCTGAGAAAAGTCATATTTATCCCTGCTTGTTGCAGGATTAATCAGACAAAAGACTATTTGAAATTATTCCAAGCAAATTAAGGAATAAATTAATTGAGAACGAGACAAGAACGCTGGAAACTGAGTATAGACTCCTGGCAGAGGGCACAAACTTCCCTCAAGAAGAAAGTGAGCGTAGTGCCAAGCATATCACCAAAGACACACACCAACTTCTTCAGCGAATGCTCTAAGAACAGCTTTCATGAATCTCAACAAGGAGTCAATTCGCTGCCCAGTATACAACACGTGTATGGCTCATCTTAGGGAAGGCAACACCAACATCGAACCCTCGCCTGAGGAATCAAGTTAAGAACGTGGAGGTGAATATGTATGAAGTGAGATTAGTTTCAAACTAAAGAAAGTGAGCAATGAGAAGAGACTCGAGGAACTGAACCTTACGACATTATAAGATAAAAGATGCAGGGGAGACATGAAAACGACATTCGTAATACTCAAAGGAATTGGTCAGGTAGAATGGACTTTCAGAAAGATTAATTTATCCTCAGGGTTGCCACGAAGTGGAATAACCTGCCTGATGTACTGGAGGTATGTTCCATTCATAGTTTTAAGAGTAGGTATGGTAAGACTCACGATACTAGCATCATGCAGCAAGATAAGAGGCAGGACCAGGAGCTGTGATTCAACCCCTGCAACCACAAATACGCAAGGAGAGGTGACTACAAACACAAACGGTCGTGCACGCACGCACGCACGCAGCTAACATGCACACAAAAACACACACCCACAGGCTAAGTGTCTCTCGACAAGTGCCTCTGACAACTAGTAACTAACACACAGGAGCTGAGGCTCAACTTTAGCAATCAAAAATAAATAAGGACAAAAACGCGCGCAAGCGCACGCGCTCATATCAAACAATTCGACATCAGCAACTAACAAATATTCAAACATTAATTACATTTCATAAATTAATATAATTATACACTATTTTTATTCATGCCAGGCAAATTGCAAATGATGTATTATGGACAATAATATATTACTGAACACACAGACAAGTTGAAGCTTTTGAATGAGTTTGATAATTGTATAAAATATAACTTGCGAAATCGTAATGACACGATTGCAAACAAACCATACCACGGGTGAAGTTTTGAGACACTCTGATCGCGGGTTCGAACCCCACCCGTGGTATGGTTTATAAAATATAATCTGTTGCTGTCATGGTGGGCGAGACGCCTGGCTTCCAGTCTCGGCAAGTCTGTTCTTTCTTCAATAATCACTTGTTTCATGCTAGTCTGGATATATATATATATATTATATTATATTATACATGTCGTGCCGAATAGGTATAATTGGTCAATTAGCAAGAACTCGTTTAAAATTAAGTCCTTTCAAAAATTTTCTCTTATACGTTTAAACATATATTTTTCATTAATGTTAATGTAAAAATCAATAATTTTGTACCAAAAGAACCTTAGAAAACTTACCTAACCTAATTATAGCAAACACATTTTAATTTAGCCTAATCCAACTAAATGTATTTTAGATAAGTTTACAATAATTTAATAAACAAACACAATGAAATATATTTTTTTTCGTTAGGTTCAGAAAAACTTTTGCGAAATTATTGAATACACAAATTTTCGCTCGTCTTATTCGGCAAGAAGGGCGTTGCTATTTAATCCAAAATCGCAAGTTTTACCTATTTTGCACGACATATTTTAATATAAAAAAATAAAATAATAAGGTTGCTTTATCAAGATACATGAAGAATTGAAAAAGAGGAAAATTTTAGTAAAATTTTCAGAATTTCCAGGAGGTGCAACCATTACCGGGATCTCATCGGAAGAGAAAGAAATAGGATGGCACCCAGGATGGCACCCAGGATGACTCCAGGAAAAAAAATTCTTACAGTACTAGAGCCAAAGGGAAGATTTTTTGAATAATCAAAGTGGTATCACATACCGTTTTTAACAGATTCTAGAGTGCTAGCTGAACACAGCAAGGAAGCAATGCTTCTGTTTGGGGAGCTTGAATTCAGCACATCAGCGGGTCTTTAGCAAGAGGATCCTCTATACCCATTTGTCTTCTGTATAGCGGTTAGAATACTCATTATCAACCTGACCTGTACACTGAACATCCAGTTCCTGGATGATGGCATACGTGCAGACACAGAGGTGTCCTTTCTTACGGATCTTCAACGGATGATTACACAAGGACTGGCCACGGTACTCATCCTCAATCTATGCAAATGTGAAATCTCAGCCAACCTACAAGCAATTGATTCATTAAGTTCTATACTTTTAATTACATCAACAATTGTTCACACTCATAGCATCCTTCATGGAGTCCCTCCAGGAACTAATGCCACTGACGCAGTTCTCAAGAGCAACGTAGACGACGTGAGGAGATATAATAATGAATAGGACATCTAGATGGCCATGATGTTCTGTACTTTCTCACAAAGTACTTGAGTCTGCCCAGGTTAACATATTTCCTGAGATGTGCACCTTCATACGACAGCTCAAAACTAAAATAGTATGACAGTCTCCTGAGGTCATTATTAAGAAGAGCGCTCAATCTTTCTTTAAAAGATGAACAGTGGAAACAAGTTAACTTCCAGTCAGATTAGGAGGCATTGGTGTCCGCGGTGCGTCAAGGACGCCACTTCCTGCATTCCTGTTTTCAAATGTAGCTTCCAGTAACCTTCAAATAGCGATTCTTCCCAAAGACATTAGGGACAATGTTGATGTTTAAGATCCAATGTTCATTAATGGAGCCAGACTCTGGGATACTATATCATGATCCTTAACCAGACGAGCTCCCTCTAACAACAAATAGTCGAACTGGGATAGCCTGATAGTGGAGACTATAGCCTAAGTAATGTTTGAAAATGTGTCCGGGTAAGACTGAGCTCGTCTCTTGGCAGTGACAGTTTCTTATGCATGGGATTTTCTATTGGCCATCCCCAGTTTTCCTCTGAAGACACTCCTCGACCCACAGACCATTTGATTGGTGTTGTACTTCACCTTGCTGCTCCTGTCCTCGCCGAAGTGTGTCTACGGTAGTGCATCGACAACCAATTCAGGTACAATGGTCATCTTGCGATAGATCTGAGGTAAAGCTTAATATCAAGATAAGTCTTGCAGCAGCTGGATGCAGAGCAACACGTTAGCCACCACGACTCTGCAGATCCGACGACAAGCTTAAACAGATGGCAACGTATGTGGAACTACACATGAGGGAGGCACAACTGCCAACTTCAGGGAGTCCCAAAAGTCTGGAATGTGTAATGCTCTTGCACATTATAGGTTCTCAAAAGTTCAGAGAACTCGGCTTATGGGAAAAGAGCACATCCACGTTCATCAAGGAAAAAGGCTCATTAGGGTAGCCAAACTTCCCAGAGCATCTTGTTGTTGTTTTTTATTCCAGCGTCTTAGTGCTGCATTCCAGAGGGGTAATGCCTCTTGAATCTTGGTAAGCTTCCCAGGTCTGAGGAGCTGGATGAAGTTTTAGATATTTAAATGTTGAGAAACACCTGTTTATTCGTCATGTATCTCAAACTTTTAGTACTTTGTATTTCGTATATTATGCTAATCATCACCTGCCTTTTACCATCACTGTATCGTGTAAACTAGTGGACCATTTTGCATAATAAAAGTATATTTCTTAAAAGATATGGTAGAAGTATAATATTTAAGCAGCCTAAAGGAAAAATCTCATTTATTTTTCCTGAATCCTTTATATTCACTTTTACGAGGATATGGGTCACCACATTTGCACATTACAATTTGCCACTTTTAGAATATAATTAATTTTTCGTTACACGGATGAAGCTGAAGACGCAAAGCCTGTATGATAGCAGGAATTATCTATAAACGCCAGATGATTACCAGCTAGAATCTTCTCACACTAAATTCTTTTGAACAACTAGAGTCTGTGGTGTAGGTGATGATTGGAGGTGTAGGTTGTTTAGGTGCGTTAAGTAATGGTGGTTAGTGTAAGTGAATTAGTTAGGTGTGTAGGCGATGGTGGATGGAGTGTAAAGCTTTCGTCAGTAGTAGTAGATAATGCGAGGGACGGGACCCAGAGATGCTAGAAAAGAAAGAAGACAAGAGACGGACGAGAATGGTAATAATAGCTGACCGTTTATTGTAGTTGGCTGGTATTACGCGCACAGGTGCATACTATTGGTCTGAACACCTTGCCGTAGCAAGATAACCAATTAGGAAACGAGAAAAAGGGCAGCAGAGAGAATAAATGATTATATTTCCTTCACCAAAAATAAACTGGTATTTACAGTGTATATTGCCTATGTACAAAATTTGCTGAACGAGCGTCGCACGTCACTAAACAGTTTGGTGGGCTTCCTTGTGATTGGTTGGTTGAACCAAGGAACTGGTATAACGACGAGGCTCCTTTGATCAATAAACCCATAGAAACTGGTTCGCTGGTCGGGAGGCAGCCTATACGGGTGTGCGGCGTACGCCGAATTAAAGGCAACATACTCTTAACATTACCAACTTTGGCATGTTATTTGCCTGATGTTGGTAGATGTCACATTAGGGCTAATGGCTGATATTGGAGCAAACCACTTCTAAATTGTTTGGCGGGAGGGGGTACACTGGAATTTCAGAATTACATATACTCCGTCTTTCGATGGGAGACGGCCGGCGTGTTAAATAAATCAATAACTCTAGGGAGCTACCACCTCTAGAACTGACTGGGGACCCACATCCTCCGAGAAGACAATAAACGTATTTCAGGGAAACCTCAGGAGGTTTCTCCACGGAGCTGCTTGAGTATTTTCTTTTCTGTACACCCACTATATGCTATGTGAATTTATTATGTATATGGATAACTAAAGTGTAATGAACACTTGTCAGTGCTCAATAATAATCCACATGCGAGTTATTATTGACCATATATATATATATATATATATATATATATATATATATATATATATATAAAATATTATATAAAATATTTATTAACACATCGGCCGTTTCCCACTAAGGCAGGGTGACCTGAAAAAAACGAAATACTTTCATCATCATTCACTCCACTGTCTTGCCAGAGACGCGCCTACACTACAGTTCAAAATGAAACATCTCTCCACTCTCTCCTTCAGAGAGCAGGCACTGGACTTCTCACCCCCAGAACTTCAGTCCAGCAAATCGGTTACTCTGAATCCATTCATAAATGTTTCACTCCAACAGCACGTCAAGCTATAAAAATTATTCGTTTCCACTCCACTCTAACACTCTCTTGCTCGCTTGCTGAAAGGCTAAGCCCCTCGCACACAAAACATTTACCCCCTCCCTCCAACCTTTCCTAGAACGACCCCTACTCTGCCTTCCTTACACTGCAGATTTGTACACCCTCCAAGTCACTCTAGTTCGTTCCATCCTTTCTAAATGTCCGAACAACTTCAACAACCCCTCCTTAGCCCTCTGGATAATACTTTTAGAAACCCAGCACCTCCAAATCTCTAAGCAACGGGTTTTCTGCCTAATATTCACACCACACATTGCATTCAGGCACATCTCCACTGCCTCCAGCCTTTGTCTTGTTTTAACATTCACCACCCATGTTTCACATCTATATAAGAGTATTGGTACCACTATACTTTCATACATTCCCCTCTTTGCTTCCATGGATTACGTTCTTTGTCTCCACAGACTCCTCAGTGCACCACTCACTCTTTTTACTCGCCAATCCTATGATTCACCTCGTCTTTC
The DNA here is from genome assembly GCA_009830355.1 of Cherax destructor. Lineage (NCBI taxonomy): Eukaryota > Metazoa > Arthropoda > Malacostraca > Decapoda > Parastacidae > Cherax > Cherax destructor. The sequence continues at coordinate 262,231 of WNWK01000908.1, forward strand.
AGAAACCCATCTGCTGAAAAATCCACTCCCAGATATCTTAATACATTTACTTCCTCCATACTCCCTCCAATCTGATATCCAGTCTTTCAATACCTAGATTTTTATCCTCATCACCTTGTTCTTTCTTATGTTAACTTTTAATTTCCTTCCAAACTCGTCCACAAACCTCATTAATTTCTCTTCAGAATCTCCCAAAAGCACAGTGTCATCAGTAAAACTCAACTGTGACAATTCCAACTTTTGTCAGATTCTCTATCTCTTAATCTAAACCTTTTCCCAACAACCAAGCATTCGCTTCTCTTACAACCCCATCTATAAATATATTGAACAGCTATGGTGACATCACTCATCCTCGTCTAAGACCTACTTTTACTGAGAAATAATCTTCCTCTCTCTCCTACATACTCTAACCTGAGCCTCACTATAGTCGTAAAGTTTCTTAACTATTTTCAGTAACCTACCACACATTCCATATACTTTCAACATCTGCCAAATTGCTCTTCTATCCGTCCTATCATATGCCTTTTCCAAATCCATAAATTCAACGAAAACCTTTTTACCCTTATATAAATATTGTTCACCTATAAACACTTGGTCTACACACCTCCTGCCCTGCTTAAAGCTTTCTTGTTTATATACGATTCTGATCTTCGTCTTTCTCTTAATTCTTTCAATAATAACTCTCCCATATCTTCCATAAATATCTTAAAATGTTTTTAGAACAATGATGGTTAATGAAATGCTGGTTCTTGTAGGCTTGTATAGTAGGCACGGTCAGTGAGAAAAAAAATTGTTTTTAACAAAATATTAACATGAATGCATGTTAAAATAAATTAAAATGAGATACATTAATACGTTAAATCATAAATTTCCATTTAACATTAAGTAACAGTTTTCATAGAGTATGACGCATTAATATAATTCCAAATTAATGCATCGACAAAACTAGTACTGCATATTAGCGCAGCCTTTTTTCGCACATTATAGGCCTACAGTAAATGTCTGCAAGGGTGAGTTTGCTAGAGGCTTAAAATTCTTAATCATGCGTCAAATGAAATGATCTGGGTGAAATTAATATTCCCCAAATTCTCATGTCTGGCACTCTGGTGGGCAATAAACAATCAACTGGGCTATTTCCCTGTTGTCAATTCTCGCAATTGAGTTTTATTAATATGGCAGAACCTAATGTGATTCAGCCCTCTCTGTGTCATTGTATTAAACAAGCAAGTTGATGTTGTTCTCAGTGAACTGAAAGATTTTCTGGTTCTCAGGAACTTTAGTCGAGATGTCAGTTGTTGTTTTTCAATGCTGAGGAACATGGCCACAATATTTTAGTTGGATCCACCTAAAATATTTTCTTATTTATATTTATTACGTCTTTGGAAGCGATGGTAAGTATAGATGACAATAAAAATTAATATACTCAAATTATAGTGAAAATATATTTGTTTTTTTAATTGATTTGAAAACCTTACTATTATAGACTAATAGAAACAAAAAACCATCTATAATATACTTTATTTCTACAAGTACATGTACAAGGTATACAGTCCTAGCTAACATCAATGACATACCACTATATAGAAAGCCGCTTGTTATGTAGAGCATGTCGGACAAATTATTTCAGTTTTGTCCCAGGATGCGACCCACACCAGTCGACTAACACCCAGGTACCCATTTTACTGATGGGTTCCTCTTTAAGGGGGGCTCCTTATCGCGGTAAAGAGGCTATCGGTCTGAGGAATTGGACCTCTTGGTCTTCTTCCTCAGACCGAACCTAATTACCCCCCAATCCTCCCTCCCTTTTCCCATTTTCCCCATCCTCCCTTTTTCCCTTTCTTCCTCCTCCTCCCCATCCCTCCCTTATTTCCTTCCATTTTTACCCTGGGAGCTTCCATCCAGAGGCATTCTAGTTCCTAGGTAGGGGGAAGGGTACCGTGGTCCATCCCATTCTGTTGAGGTTCTTGGCGGTGGTGTAGTTTGCCGTGGAATCTGGATCGCCTGGGGATGTCCCGATCCCTCTCCAGTCTCCCGGGGGTGGCCTTGGGTATCTTTCGGGCGACGGGTGTATCTCTGGAGGCCACCTTTCGGATTCCGGGGGTGGTGACCAAAGGCGGTATGCTTTGTGGCGGATATCCGGCCGCCCTCTCTTTTGTCCGCCGAGGTGACTCGGTGGATGTGAGGTTGCTATCCCGGATTGCTGGTTTACTGGCATGAAGGGTAGGGTATGGCACGGGTTCCATGCAGCATCTGCACTACTTGCATTGTTGAGACCCTTACATGACGATTCGAAACTTCTCGTTCGTCTCAGAAACGACCACCTCGTCACGCACTCCCCTTAGACACTTTGTTTCACACTACTCAATGGACAAAGTTTTTTTACTCTACGACCGACTTCTCCTAATACCTATCTTTCAGATCATAGTATCGGTAAAGCTCTGCTACGCCATGTTGGTAAAGATATCTCATTTCACGCTCTCAAGACCGGCACTCGCATCATCACGGTCCAGAATGCTGGCCAAGCTCGTGATCTTTCTCTTCTTACAACCATAGATACTGTTCCTATTACTATTGACAAGCATCATTCCCTCAATTCTTGTTGTGGTTCTATCATTTTACCCCACACCATTGTCCAACGGAATTTCCAGACATGTGGTGATGACATTTTGGAGCAGCTTGAGCTCCAAGAACTCCCTATCCTTGAAGTTGACACTTTTGTCATCCCTGCCAATAAGCGAAGACGTTATCCTTGCAATATAGCTCGTTTAACGTTTGACTGCCGTGAACTTCCACCTTCGGTCTATATTGCAGGTCAACGTTTACAAGTTCGAAAGGTGACCCCTACACAGCAGCAGTGTAGAAACTGCTGGCGTTTTGGTCATCCAGCGAAATATTGCAGGTCCATGGCCGAATGCCCAGTCTGTGGTGCCGACGACCATGCCAGTCCTTCTTGTACTCTACCTCCCTCTTGCCTTAACTGTCATGAGGCACATCCATCGTACTCTCGCCGTTGTCAGGTTTACCTGAATGAGCGGGAAATCCGTGGTCTCATAGAGGCGGAAGGCTTCTCATATGCTATGGCCGTCTCTCATCTACGCCTTGGAAAAATAAACACATAAGCAGTATAATGTGATCCTTTATTGACAACGTTTCGCCCACGCAGTGGGCTTTATCGAGTCACATACAGATCTACCTGGAAAATGAGCAACATGGAGATATATATAGGGTACAGTCAGGTGGAGAATGCTGGGTCAGGTGGAGAAAGCTGCATGTGAGTCTTAAAAGTAGTGTGATAGTTAAAAACATAGTGTGACTTAAAGGACCTGCAGTGTACCATTCTTGAGTTCTAGGTGGGATAGCGTTGAAGAAGTTTCTTGGCAATAGGTTCAGCTATGTTGTAGAAGCCGTTGTTCTGGTTGAAGTTGTTGGATATACAGATGAGTGATGATTCTAGGATTCTTCGGTATTGCGTGTTGTCTTCTCTGGCGATGAGTCTTGCGTTTCTGTAGTTGATTAAATGGTTCTGTAAATTTCGGTGTTGAACACAGGCATTTCTTGAGTCGTCAGATCTGCCTGCCTGCGTACTGGTACCAGGTTCTGAAATCGTGTTTGTAGGTCTCTGGATGCTTTCGCCAACGTATAATTTGCTGCAGCGAAATTTACAGAACCATTTAATTCAACTACAGAAACAGTCAAGACTCATTTTATACCATTTATTTCCATCTACGCCTTCAAGGGAGACTTCCCCGTATTTCCTATGCTCGCATTGCTAAACGTCGTCCCGCTTCTGGGGTCCCAACTTCCACGGCTTCCTCTGTGGTCGCCTCATCCTCAGTCACCCCTGTCTCGAATCCTTTTGATATTCTTGGCTCCGAGGTCCCTACCTCGGCTTCCCATACTGTCGACACTCCTTCCTCTACTCACTCGCACAGTTCTGAGTCTACACGTCCTCGTCCTTCACCTAAACCTCAGCGCCCCTCTTCTTCTCATAAGCCCGGCAAAAAATCCCTATTGCCAGGTTCTTAGCCTCCGACTAGTTCTGTAACGTGTGTGGAGGTTCATCCTCCTCCTCATACACTACCTTCATCCCCTGTCCCCTCCCAAGCCCCTTCGACAGTTTCCTCTTCTTTCTCCTCGCCCTCTACTTTAGTACAGTCTATAGACTCCCCGATAGTTGCTCACTCTCCTTCCATTTCTAATGTAGTCCCACATTCTGCATCTTTGTCTTCCGAAACACTGGAAGCTATTGCAGAATATATTTCAGAGACTGGACCGATGATGGACACCACTCCACCTGAGGTTCCTCCTCTCTCTTCTTCGTCTAAACCCCTCCTTCCTTCACAACGTCCTCCTCCTCTGATTACAGGTCTTCCGCTGCATCCACACGTGGACTTTTCTAACCCTAATCCATACATTCCTCTCACTTCGACTTATATCTTTCTCTCCATAAATCATGGCTTATTTGCAGTGGAATATCCGCATTTATCAGGGGCTCCATCTATGCCCCTCGTTCCTTTCTTCTAAGTCTGCCAGCGAGTTAAAGCCCTTAGATTTTTCTTCTCTTATAGAAGAATCTTATAATGTGCCTTTTACCCTTCAAGAACTGGAGGCAACACTCTCTGCTTGCCGATCATCGGCAGCTGGACCAGACGGCATACATATTCGTATGCTACAGCATTTACATCAGTCTGCTCCTACTGTCCTCTTACGACTCTTTAATCTTATATGGTAGCAAGGAGTTCTTCCCCTGCTGTGGAAGTCTGCTATTGTTCTCCCTTTTCGCAAACCGGGTACTACGGGACGTGATACCTCCCACTACCGTCCCATCACTCTTACCAGTGCAGTTTGCAAGGTGATGGAACGTCTAGTTAATAGACGTTTGATGTGGTATTTAGAGACGCACAATAGTCTCTCCCCTAGTCAATATGGCTTTCGTAAGGGCCGTTCTGCCATTGACCCCTTGCTGCACTTGGATACGTTTCAGACTCCCTTAGTGCTTTACAGGCTATCCGTAAAATTGATACACCTCACCCCCTAGTTCTTCGTATCCATCTTTGGTTAAGACGTATCTCTACCAAGCACAAAGATATTGTTATTTGTTGGGTCCCTGGTCATGTTGACGTACAGGGCAATGAACAGGCAGACACTGCTGGGCAGTCACAGTACATGATCTTCCAGTTTCATATAGAGGTGTTCCTTTTATGGACTATTTTTCAGTCATTGCTACCCACCTTCGCACCCGTTGGCAACAACGCTGGTCTGACCTGCTAAATAACAAACTTCATTTAATTAAAACGAGTATAGGTTTCTGGCCTAATCCTTGTCACCAATGTCGAGGTTGGGAGACTACACTCTCCCGTCTTCGCATCGGCCACACTCGTCTTACTCACGGGTATCTCATGGAGAGGCTCCCTGCCCCTTTCTGTGAGCATTGTCAGGTTCCAGTGTCAAACATATTCTGTTGGACTGTCCACTTTATCAACAAGCACACAGAATTTACCTCCGTCGTCGTCTTCGCTCTGCGGCCCTTTCTTGACCTTCCCTTCTTGCTGATGGACCCTCCTTTAATCCTGACTCTCTCGTTGACTTTTTGACAGAAACTGACTTACTACACAAACTCTAAAGATTATACCTCTAGCACCTCCCTCAGTCCCTTCTACCTCGATCTCTTGCTACCCTCTCTCCCTGCACTATCCACTGTCCTTCTGCACTCCATACCCTACTAATCATCCATCTCCCTCTTACAATCCATTCTCCCTGCATCCTGTCCTGCCCCGGCGCGCTGTATAACCCTTGTGGTTTAGCGCTTCTTTTAATTATAATAATAATAATACTGATGGGTGAACATGGACAACCGGTGTAAGGACACACATCCGATGTTTCCAACCCTTCGCCGAGAATCGAACCCGGACACTCACCGTGTGAAGCGAGAACCTTTTCCACCAGGCCACTGGGCACCGTAATTAATTACTAAAATAATTTTTAATGGGGTAGACGAGGAAACCAGCGTTAGGCCTCTGGTCAGATGACCTAAAGCTACAGTAGCGGATCACGTGACTAAGACCCGCGTCAGGAAAAAAAATGTCCTGTTTCCTGGCGAATCTCACCTAACGTAAGCTAAACATATTCCCTGCGCCGGTGGTGAATGCATGAATCAATCTAATTAAACAAGAGTAATACAGAGAACAAGATTTAGCGCACAAAATATCTTGTATGAAAATGTAACGTATGGGAGTCGAATTTTCCAAATCACTTCAGAGCGTACGTGTGTGTGCAGTCTAATAAAATTACTCTTCTATTGCAAACTGCCACATTAACTCAAAATTACTACCAGGATTTTTAAGTTTTTGTACAATTTTTAATGTCCAGGTCTTTTAAAAACGTACAATTGATAGTTTGTCTGGAATTTGAAAGAAAAAGGTATGTGTGCCCTACCTGTCCCACATATATATATATATATATATATATATATATATATATATATATATATATATATATATATATATATATATAATTATATGTATATGTCGTGCCGATTAGGTAAAACTTGCGATTTTGGCTTAAATAGCAACGCTCACCTTGCCATATAAGAAAAGTGAAAATTTGTGTATGCAATAATTTCGCCAAAATCATTCTGAACATAACGAAAAAATATATTTCATTGTGTCTGTTTATTATTAAATTAATGTTAACGTATCTAAAATATATTTAGTTGGGTTAGGCTAAATTAAATTGCGCTTGTTGTAATAAGGTTAGGTAGGTTTTCAAAGTTTCTCTTGGTACAAAATTATAAATTCTTACATTAATATAAATGATATATAAATATAAAAAATTTTAAAAGAAAGGATAATTTTAAAAGAGTTAATTGTAATGAAGTTTTACTAATTGACCATTTTATAATATAATATATATATATATATATATATATATATATATATATATATATATATATTATTAAAATATTTATTAATAGATGGACCGGGTAATGGTACAGTCTTGTAATGGTAACTAAAGTTAATGGTACTGGCAGGTAATGGTAGTTTAGTAAAATGAAAAATAATGACTTTGTTTAATGGAAACTGGCAGGATACATGGTAGCTTCACCATTAGGCTTCATGATGGGAGCTTTACCTGGGTGCTAACTTCAGGATAGGCAAATCTGGTCATTCTAAGATTTATTTAGTGGCATCCGTTGAATCAGTTTATAAACGTTATTTAACTGAAAATGTCTGAAATATTTTATTTAAAATTGGGTAGGTTGTACAAATTTAATTTGTCGCATCCGTTGTTAATCAGTCTTATAAACCTGAAAATTATTTTAACTAAAAATTAAAAGTCTAAAATATTTTATTTATAAATTAGGTAGTAGGTTGGTAGACAGCAACCACCCAGGGAGGTACTACCTTCCTGTAGTAGGTTGGTAGACAGCAACCACCCAGGGAGGTACTACCGTCCTGTAGTAGGTTGGTAGACAGCAACCACCCAGGGAGGTACTACCTGTCCTGTAGTAGGTTGGTAGACAGCAACCACCCAGGGAGGTACTACCGTCCTGTAGTAGGTTGGTAGACAGCAACCACCCAGGGAGGTACTACCTTCCTGTAGTAGGTTGGTAGACAGCAACCACCCAGGGAGGTACTACCGTCCTGTAGTAGGTTGGTAGACAGCAACCATCCAGGGAGGTACTACCGTCCTGTAGTAGGTTGGTAGACAGCAACCACCCAGGGAGGTACTACCGTCCTGTAGTAGGTTGGTAGACAGCAACCACCCAGGGAGGTACTACCGTCCTGTAGTAGGTTGGTAGACAGCAACCACCCAGGGAGGTACTACCGTCCTGTGGTAGTAGGTTGGTAGACAGCAACCACCCAGGGAGGTACTACCGTCCTGTGGTAGTAGGTTGGTAGACAGCAACCACCCAGGGAGGTACTACCGTCCTGTGGTAGTAGGTTGGTAGACAGCAACCACCCAGGGAGGTACTACCGTCCTGTGGTAGTAGGATGGTAGACAGCAACCACCCAGGGAGGTACTACCGTCCTGTGGTAGTAGGTTGGTAGACAGCAACCACCCAGGGAGGTACTACCGTCCTGTGGTAGTAGGTTGGTAGACAGCAACCACCCAGGGAGGTACTACCGTCCTTCCAAGTGAGGGTGAAAGAGAAACCTGTAATTGTTTTACTTAATGGTAGGATTGCTGGTGTCTTTTTTACTGTTCCACATACTTTTTCAACACTTTTCTGAAATTCCCCAATCTTCTTTCACACCTCCTTATAAAAATCTGTGATCGACAATCTTTGTGTCTTTATAATAAGGTAACATTCGTTCATTTTATATATTTTTATATTTTTGAGTTAATCCACTTAGCATATAAAGTCAGAAAAAAATCTTTGATCACTTTACAGTTACGCTACCTTCATGCAGACTAGCTGACAGTGATAGCTGTCAGGTAATGGTTTTGGCAGGTTGTGGTACCTGGCTAGTAATAGTAGTTGGCAAAATGTGGTAACTAGCAGGTAGTGATACTAAGCTGGTTTTGGGTACTAGCTCTTAACAGTTGTAGAAAGTGGTAGCTATTTGGTAATATTACCTAGTAGGTAAAGGTAGTAACTGGTTGGTTATAGTACCTGTATAATCGTAGCGAGTTGTTAATGGTAGCTAGTACGTAATGATACCCGGTTAATAGCAATAGTTGGCAGGCTATGGTAGCCCTGAGGTAGTGGCCGTTACCTGGTGCTAGTAGCTCACAGGTAAGAATATCTAACATTTATTGGTTGCTAATAAAGGTAACTAGAAGGTAATGGTAGTTAGCAGGCAATAACTGGCTGGTAATACTAGGAGGCTGGTAATAGAAGCCGGCTGGTAATGATATATGGCAGGTAAGAGTAGCTGGTTCGTAATGCTAGCTGGCAGGTTATGGAAGGTGGCTCTAATTGGAGGCTTGCATGTGATGGTAGCTGGTAGCAAAGAGTAACTAGTTGGTAATAAATAGCTGGTAAAGGTGGATGTCACCTAATGATGGTGTCATTAGCTACTTGATGTTCGGTAATTAACACCGTTTACTCTCTCGGTGCCTGATTATATTTACCAATACAATATTTCATTCTCAGCTTTAATTTGATATATTCTTTATTTTTTCCTTAAAATTTTATGAAACATACTCAAAGTATAAAACATTTCTTAAAACATTAAATATTGAGAGTAAAAATCTTATAGGTTCAGTTATATCCGACATTTCAGTTTTAAGAAAATGCTTGTAGGTTCGTTGGTTAATGGGCATTTAAAGCCTGTCATTTACACTAGAGCCATTAAGTCTGCACGGTAACATTTTCACCATTGGACAAGAATTCTTGAATCCCTAAAATTAAGATTAAACTTGACATATATACACACACACACACCTCTCGGTGTATATATTCTGTAGAAAAATAAACACATAAGCAGTCGTTGGTAATGAAAATATCCCTCGAATTTATAAACTAGGTGAAGTAGAACTTGATCATACAGAATGTGAAAAAGACTTGGGAGTGATGGTAAGCAGGAATCTAAAGCCAAGACAACAGTGCCTAAGTGTGCGCAATAAGGCTAACAGATTACTAGGATTTATTTCAAGAAGTATAAGCAAAAGAAGTCCAAAAGTTATTTTACAGCTCTATACATCACTAGGGAGACCTCATATGGATTATGCAGCTCAGTTTTGGTCTCCTTACTACAGGATGGATATAGATTCATTGGAGAACATACAGAGAAGAATGACTAAAATGATTTACAGTATAAGAAATCTCCCGAATGAAGATAGACTTAGAGCGTTGAATCTCCACTCTCTGGAGAGACGTAGAATGAGGGGAGATATCATCGAGGTGTACAAGTGGATGATGGGCATAAACAAAGGAGATATTAATAAAATACTGAGGATATCGAACCAAGTAAGAACCAAAAATAACGTATTTAAATTGGATAAATTTAGATTTAGAAAGGACATAGGCAAGTACTGGTTTTCGAACAGAGTTGTAGATGCGTGGAACAATCTTCCGAGTAGGTTGATAGAGGCTAGGACCTTGGGTGGCTTTAAAAAGAGATTGGATAAATATATGAGTGGGAGGGGCTGGGTTTGATTAGTGTCGTGAGTACGGGAGTAAATTCTTAGGTAGTGGTGGTTTTGATAAGGACATGCCTTGTATGGGCCAGTAGGCCTTCTGCAGTGTTCCTCCATTCTTATGTTCTTCTTAGTATAATGTGATCCTTTATTGACAACGTTTCGCCCACGCAGGGAGCTTTATCGAGTCACACACAGATAATAATAATAATAATAATATCTTTATTTACTACAAGTACATGTACATGGTATACAGGCCTAGCTGACATCAGTGACATACTACTATATAGAAAGTCCCTTGTTATGCAGAGCATTTCGGGCAAATCAGGTCAGTGTCCCAGGATGCGACTCACACTAGTCGACTAACACCCAGGTACCCATTTTACTGATGGGGAAACATAGACAACAGGTGTAAAGAAACGCCCAATGTTTCTACCCTGGCTGGGAATCGAACCCAGGCCCTCGCCGTGTGAAGCGAGAGCTTTAGCCACCAGGCCACCAGACCCCTGGATAAAAGATACATGAGTATTTATAGGATTTTGTCAGGTGGAGAATGCTGGGTCAGGTGGAGAATACTGCATGTGACAGTCTTCAAAGTAGGGTGATAGTTTAAAACCTTGGGTAACTTAAAAAGAGATTGGACAAGTATATGGATAGACCTGCTGCAGTGTTCCATTCTTAAGTTCTATGTGGGATAGCGATGAAGAAGTTTCTTGGCAATAGGTTCAACTATGTTGTAGAAGCCGTTGTTTTGGTTGAAGTTGTTGGATATACAGATAAGTGATGATTCCAGGATTCTTCGGTATTGAGTGTTGTCTTCTCTGGCGATGAGTCTTGCGTTTCTGTAATTGATTAAATGGTTGTGTGAATTTCGGTGCTGAACACAGGCATTCCTTGGGTCGTCAGATCTGCCTGCGTACTGGTGTTCTGAAATACGTGTTTGTAGGTCTCTGGATGTTTCGCCGACGTATAATTTGCTGCAGTCATTACAAGGGATTGTGTATACCCCTGCAGTGGATTGAAGCTTGTCCTGTCTGTTACTGGTAATGTCCTTGATGGTGGTGGATGTGGAGGTAGATACTTGGAATGAGGTATTGGAAAAAATGTTGGAAACGTGTTGGAAACACGCACAAGCTAGTCAGGTCCAACTCACACCCACCCACACCCACTCATGTACTTATCCAACCTATTTTTACAACTACACAACGTCTTAGCTTCTATGACGGTACTCGGGAGTTTGTTCCACTCATCCACAACTCTATTACCAAACCAGTGCTTGCCTATATCCTTCCTGAATCTGAATTTTTCAAATTTAAAACCATTGCTGAGAGTCCTATCAATGCTTGATATTTTTAGCACGCTATTTACTTTCCCTTTATTAATTCCTGTTTTCCATTTATACACCTCAATCATATCTTCCCTAATTCTACGCCTTTCTAGAGAGTGCAGATTCAAGGCCCTCAGTCTATCCTCATAGGGAAGATTTCTGATATATGGTATCAATTTTGTCATCCTCCTTTCTACGTTTTCCAGAGCATTTATATCCATTCTGTAATACGGTGACCAGAACTGTGCAGCCCAACCAAGGATATATAGAGTTGAAGAACAACGTGAGGACTTCTATTATTTATACTTCTTGATATGAAACCAAGGATTCTGTTAGCTTTTCATTTTGGTATGGATTTCGCCTCCACCTCCCGACACTTCCTTATCAGGTAGGCCATCATCTCATTTTTTGTCTTTCTTTGCCAGCATTATCCCTCTTTTGTGTGTGCACAGCTCTCTCTTTTCATCTCTTTTCTTCTTCTCTCTTCTCTCTTTTCTATCTCTCTTCTCTCTCTCTCTCTCTCTCTCTCTCTCTCTCTCTCTCTCTCTCTCCACTAGTTTTTTTCCTCAGACCAGTTTTAGAGGCTAAGAGCTGTTATCTACCTCAGTTCATTTTAAAGCCCAACCCAATCTGTAATGACAACCACAACCGCTAGCTCGATCGCTAGCGCACTCAGCTCACACACTGAGGTCAGGAGTTCGAATCTCCTCGGGTACGGCTGGAAAACATTTGGGACGTGTTTCCATAAGACACCTGTTGTCCCTGTTCACCCATCAGTGTAAAATGGGTACCTGGGTGTTAGTCGACTGGTGTGGGTCGCATCCTGGGACAAAACTGATCCAATTTGCCCGAAATGATCAGCATAACAAGCGGCTTTCTATATAGTAGTATGTCATTAATGTCAGCTAGACCTGTATACCTTGTACATGTACTTGTAGTAAATAAAGATATATCACCCAGGTACCTACTTACTGCTAGGTGAACAAGGGCAGCAGGTGTAAGGAAACACGCCCAACATTTCCACTCGTGCCGGGGATTGAACCATGAACCCTCAGTATGTGAGCTGATTGCCCTACCAACTGAGCCACGTGATATCATGGTCTTTATACATTTATCTTCTTTAAATACTGTGTGTGTCTCTGTCCTTCAGCAGCTCCCTCACCATTCTTCCCTTCCTCCCACCCACTCCCTCCCATCCTCTCCTTCCCATTTTCTCCCTCTCACCCACACGACCTCCCAGCCTCTCTCTCCAAGCCGCTCCCTCCCACCAACTCCCTCCAATCCCCTCCCTCCAATCCCCTTCCTCCAATCCCCTCCCTCTCAGCGACCCCCATCCTCTCCCTCACATCTACTCTCAGCTTCAGTCCCTGCTCATCATTTCTTGCATTTCATGTTACCTTCCTCCTGTCCCTTCCCAGACCCCCCGGCCCATTTGCCTCCCCCTGCCCCTCCCCAATTCCCCATGCCCCGTCTGCTCCTCCCCCTGCCCCTCCCTGTACTAGATGTGTTGACTCCAAAGGCTATTCAGGCGTCCTCCACCCACCACAGAGACTCCTCCGTGAACCAACACTTTTAATGACATACTTGGCCGCTGGTGCACGTCTCCTAGCAATGTTTGTATCTCCCAGCTCTCCTAGCAATGTTTGTTGTAAGGGATTCTGTAGAATATATGCTGTGTATCTGTATACAGGAATAAAGATTCTTAGCTTTGTTGCTGTCTCAGCTGCTCTGCAGGTACACCGAGAAGACTCCTCCGACGTGAAACAGCTGTTCTACATCCTGTAGCTGATGAAGGATAAATAAGTTTCAGTATATAATTGCCCCAAAGGAGCGTATGTCAATATATCATTCAGTAACTGAATGATGGATTAACCCTTTCGGGGTCCGTGCCGTAGTTTTACGGCTTTGAGTTGAGGGTCCAAACAGTAGTTCTACGCCATGAGCTCAGCTCACTCAGATAAGCTGTGAGCGGTAAATTTGGGCTTAGATATGAGAGAATACATCTATGTGGCAAGTGTGCACCACATAAATTCTGCAGCACACAGTGCACAATGAGGGAAAAAAACTGCTACCGTAATTTTCGATTAAAACAGCGGCTTTGCATTGTTTTTTTGTATGCTTTTTATAGTTGTATTTGCGATTTCTTGGTATCATTTGATAGACTGGAAAATATATTACAGAAATAGAGATGATTTTGATTGGTTTTAATAATAGAAATGACTTGAAACTGAGCTCAAAATAGCGGAAATGTTAAATTTTTGCCGATGTTCAAGAGTAAACAAATGACGTCACGCCTCTAATACGCGCCAGCTGGTGGGTCTAATATACGTTCACAAATGTGGTGATATTATTTATACAATTATTACAACATTGCATAACAGTAAATCTTCAATTATTTGGTTTGAATAAAAATTCATTATGTGAATAAACAATAAAAATATAATTAATTTGTAAAGACTGAAAACGTAACTAATGAACAGAAAAAATGTTAGTTTAGTGCCAGGAATGCCTGCATTGTTTGAAATTAGAATATTTTGAACTTTGTGTTAAATTGGCTAAATTACCAATTTCCGATCACTTTATTTTGTAGTTGAAACAGTTGACTGGGCAATTTCTTGTACTCAATCGATAGAATTGAAGTAATACTAGCGAAATAGCTAAGAACTTAGTCGACTGGAATAATGTAATTGGCCTAAAATGGGAGTCAAATTCGGCAAAATCGCCGATGCGTAAATATCGCTGACGCATCAAAATTCGCGAGACCACAATTTCGTAAATTTTTCATCAAATTTCGTACTTTGTTTTATTACCTTCAGAAAAAGATTCTCTGCCATTTCATAAGAAAAAAGTTTTTTTTTTTTTTTAAATTCTTGGACCATTTGAAATTTGGCCTCTGGACCCTGAAAGTGTTAAATTTACTTTTTTGGGCTCAGTGGCCCGCGAATTATGGGGTATTTTGGTTACTCCAGACAGGTGATGTCTTAGCTATCTGCTGCGCAGCCGACCTAATCAAGTACATGCCTGCCTAGACTTACCTGGGCTTTTGTAGCTGACCCTCGAGTGTCACCTTGGTATTTGCTGTCTTGATTGAAGTAGTTGTATTTCGGTGACACTCTCTCTCTCTCTCTCTCTCTGAAGATTGTTCATAACACACTGTAACACTGCACTGTTCTTCAATATTTGTCCTTTACTTTACGGTAATTTCACAACATAGTTCTACCACGAATGGCTGAGATTGTCACTGAAGAACAGAAAAGCACGAATCACTAGTGTCTTTGTCTGTTCTTCAAGCGTGAATCACGAGTTGTCTGCGCCAGTTCTTAAAGCAATCTGACCGCCCCTGGAGTGGCTTCGCCCTGGTTTTCCCTCCTACAAAGGACTTGCTGAATTCAGCATTATTACTCTTCCTTGCTAAACACTGCAACAGTATGCAATACAAGTTATCAAATTTCTTGACTTAAGTCTTATCCAGTGTTTTACGATAGTCTCAGCTTGAAAATCAAGTGATGCAGGGTTTTCTTGTAAATTTTCCTGCTACGGTAAGAGAGCAATTTTCTCTCAACCCACACTATGGTTGCAACACTGGTCTCTTGCAAGTAGAGTGACGTGACTAAGACACACGCTGGTACTGCATCTGCTTCCAATTAAATTGTTGATCGGAAACAAGCAAGACGCCATTTGCCCTTTCTGAGAGGGTGAAATGGCTGAAAGGGGCTGAAGGGGCTGATACCCCCACTTTCTGGAGAAATTTTCTCCATTTGTTGCTCCCATTCTCCTAGTAGTGTAGTTCCCAGCTCTCCTAGCAGTTTTTGACTCTAATAGTAATGTTTGTGATTACCAGTTCTCCTCAGAGTTTGTGAGAACCATCTTTTCTTTTAAAGTCTAGACCATTGGTCTCGTGGTTTCGAGACATTGGTTTCGTGGTTTCGAGACATTTGTTTCGTGGTTTCGAGACATTGGTTTCGTGGTTTCGAGACATTGGTTTCGTGGTTTCGAGACATTGGTTTCGTGGTTTCGAGACATTGGTTTCGTGGTTTCGAGACATTGGTTTCGTGGTTTCGAGACATTGGTTTCGTGGTTTCGAGACATTGGTGTCGTGGTTTCGAGACATTGGTCTCGTGGTTTCGAGACATTGGTTACGTGGTTTCGAGACATTGGTCTCGTGGTTTCGAGACATTGGTCTCGTGGTTTCGAGACATTGGTTACGTGGTTTCGAGACATTGGTCTCGTGGTTTCGATACATTGGTCTCGTGGTTTCGAGTCATTGCACTCGTGTTTTCTTTCAGTATATTCCAGTGGAGTCAAGATTAATTTATTCCCGGTGGACAGTGTTTGTTGTTGAAATTGAATTTGTTGAAAACTCCCTCACGATATTTTGTCTGGCAACTCTGCTCACGATATTTTGTCTGGCTACTGTGCTCACGATATTTTGTCTGGCTACTGTGCTGACGACATTTTGTCTGGCTACTGTGCTGACGATATTTTGTCTGGCTACTGTGCTGACGATATTTTGTCTGGCTACTGTGCTGACGATATTTTGTCTGGCTACTGTGCTGAGGATATTTTTCTGGCTACTGTGCTGACGATATTTTGTCTGGCTACTGTGCTGACGATATTTTCTGGTTACTGTGCTGACGATATTTTGTCTGGCTACTGTGCTGACGATATTTTGTCTGGCTACATTGCTGACGATATTTTTTCTGGCTACTGTGCTGACGATATTTTTCTGGCTACTGTGCTGACGATATTTTGTCTGGCTACTGTGCTGACGATATTTTGTCTGGCAACTGTGCTGACGATATTTTGTCTGGTTACTGTGCTGACGATATTTTGTCTGGCTACTGTGCTGACGATATTTTGTCCGGCTACTGTGCTGACGATATTTTGTCAGGCTACTGTGCTGACGATATTTTGTCTGGCTACTGTGCTGACGATATTTTGTCTGGCTACTGTGCTGACGATATTTTTTCCGGCTACTGTGCTCACGATATTTTGTCCGGCTACTGTGCTCACGATATTTTGTCCACACGGGTTTACCACTTTAAAGAATTTAATTAGAAAATGCGATACGTACGTTAACCTACAGTAAAATATGAAGCTGACGAGGGGAGTACTGGCTGAGCTAGACTGTTTACCTTGTGAAAGATGAGTTACCACAGTGACAGTCTCCCCTCATAGCAGTGACAGTCTCCCCTCATAGCAGTGACAGTCTCCCCTCATAGCAGTGACAGTCTCCCCTCATAGCAGTGACAGTCTCCCCTCATAGCAGTGACAGTCTCCCCTCATAGCAGGGACAGTCTCCCCTCATAGCAGTGACAGTCTCCCCTCAGAGCAGTGACAGTCTCCCCTCAGAGCAGTGACAGTCTCCCCTCAGAGCAGTGACAGTCTCCCCTCCGTGACAGTGTCCCCTCACTACAGTGACTGTCTTCTCTCACTACAGTGACCGTCTTCCCCCTCACTGCAGCGACTGTCTTCCCCCTCACTGCAGCGACTGTCTTCCCCTCACTGCAGCGACTGTCTTCCCCTCACTGCAGCGACTGTCTTCCCCTCACTGCAGCGACTGTCTTCCCCTCACTGCAGCGACTGTCTTCCCCCTCACTGCAGCGACTGTCTTCCCCCTCACTGCAGCGACTGTCTTCCCCCTACTGCAGCGACTGTCTTCCCCCTCACTGCAGCGACTGTCTTCCCCCCACTGCAGCGACTGTCTTCCCTCACTGCAGCGACTGTCTTCCCCCTCACTGCAGCGACTGTCTTCCCCCTGCACTGCAGCGACTGTCTTCCCCCTCACTGCAGCGACTGTCTTCCCCTCCTGCACTGCAGCGACTGTCTTCCCCTCACTGCAGCGACTGTCTTCCCCCTCACTGCAGCGACTGTCTTCCCCCCTCACTGCAGCGACTGTCTTCCCCCCTCACTGCAGCGACTGTCTTCCCCCCTCACTGCAGCGACTGTCTTCCCCCTCACTGCAGCGACTGTCTTCCCCCTCACTGCAGCGACTGTCTTCCCCTCACTGCAGCGACTGTCTTCCCCCTCACTGCAGCGACTGTCTTCCCCTCACTGCAGCGACTGTCTTCCCCCTCACTGCAGCGACTGTCTTCCCCCTCACTGCAGCGACTGTCTTCCCCCTCACTGCAGCGACTGTCTTCCCCCTCACTGCAGCGACTGTCTTCCCCCTCACTGCAGCGACTGTCTTCCCCTCACTGCAGCGACTGTCTTCCCCCTCACTGCAGCGACTGTCTTCCCCTCACTGCAGCGACTGTCTTCCCCTCACTGCAGCGACTGTCTTCCCCCTCACTGCAGCGACTGTCTTCCCCCTCACTGCAGCGACTGTCTTCCCCTCACTGCAGCGACTGTCTTCCCCCTCACTGCAGCGACTGTCTTCCCCCTCACTGCAGCGACTGTCTTCCCCTCACTGCAGCGACTGTCTTCCCCTCACTGCAGCGACTGTCTTCCCTCACTGCAGCGACTGTCTTCCCCCTCACTGCAGCGACTGTCTTCCCCTCACTGCAGCGACTGTCTTCCCCTCACTGCAGCGACTGTCTTCCCCCACTGCAGCGACTGTCTTCCCTCACTGCAGCGACTGTCTTCCCCTCACTGCAGCGACTGTCTTCCCCTCACTGCAGCGACTGTCTTCCCCTCACTGCAGCGACTGTCTTCCCCTCACTGCAGCGACTGTCTTCCCTCACTGCAGCGACTGTCTTCCCCTACTGCAGCGACTGTCTTCCCCTCACTGCAGCGACTGTCTTCCCCTCTGCGCTGTCTTCCCCTCACTGCAGCGACTGTCTTCCCTCTACTGCAGCGACTGTCTTCCCCTCACTGCAGCGACTGTCTTCCCTCTACTGCAGCGACTGTCTTCCCCTCACTGCAGCGACTGTCTTCCCTCTGCAGCGATGTCTTCCCTACTGCAGCGACTGTCTTCCCTCACTGCAGCGACTGTCTTCCCCCTCACTGCAGCGATGTCTTCCCTACTGCGCGACTGTCTTCCCTACTGCAGCGACTGTCTTCCCTCACTGCAGCGACTGTCTTCCCCTACTGCAGCGACTGTCTTCCCTACTGCAGCGACTGTCTTCCCCTCACTGCAGCGACTGTCTTCCCTACTGCAGCGACTGTCTTCCCCTACTGCAGCGACTGTCTTCCCTACTGCAGCGACTGTCTTCCTACTGCAGCGACTGTCTTCCCTCACTGCAGCGACTGTCTTCCCCCTACTGCAGCGACTGTCTTCCCCCTCCAGCGACTGTCTCCCACTGCGCGACTGTCTTCCCCTCACTGCAGCGACTGTCTCCCTCTGCGCGATGTCTTCCCTCTGCGCGACTGTCTTCCCTACTGCAGCGACTGCTTCCCCTGCGACTGCTCCTCCCCTGTCTTCCCCTCACTGCAGCGACTGTCTTTCCCTCACTGCAGCGACTGTCTTCCCCTCACTGCAGCGACTGTCTCCCTACTGCAGCGACTGTCTTCTATCACGACTTTCCCTACTGCAGCGACTGTCTTCCTACTGCAGCGACTGTTTCCACGCAGGCTGTCTTCCCCTACTACACAAGAGGCTGAGCAGGAGTGAGCACATGGTTCTGACTGCGAGCGACGCTTTATGAGGATGATCTCCCGGACTGCAGAGAGGTTTCCCCGGGTGAGGGGGCGTTATCCCGAAATGAGGGACGTATTCGGACTGACAGGACTAGTCTTAGCGCGTACTGAAAGGATAAGTTTCCATATTAGGACTAGATTTCTTACTAGGACTGTCACGCGTATTAGTCTCTACCTCAGTGACATGAGACTTTCGGCTATTAGTAGATTGTTTCCCCAGGATGCACCATTGTCTTAACGCCCAGGACCTATCTTCTATAAGTCAGCGAGTGTCTTACCATACTCTAGATTTTCACCCTACTGCAGGGCTCGTGTCTGAGCTGAGGCCGAGCAATCTTCTACGGGAGGAGGCAGTAAAGGAGGAATGAGGGAAGAAGGCAGTAAGGAATATAAAGGGAATGGAGGCATTAAAGTTGGAAGGAGGGAATGAAGGAGTAGAGGAGGAAAGAGGGAGGCAATTAGACAGAGATGTGAGGAAAGAGGGAGGCAATTAGACAGAGATGTGAGGAAAGAGGGAGGCAATTAGACAGAGATGTGAGGAAAGAGGGAGGCAATTAGACAGAGATGTGAGGAAAGAGAGAGAGAAAGAGGAGGGAGGAATGAAGTGGGGATGGGTAGTGGAAATAAGGAAGGGAGGGAGGAATGGTGTGTTAAAAATATTACGCGCCTCTGAGAAGTGCGTAAATATTTCATTGGAACCATAGAAGTAGAGCTTCTCTGCTGCTATTACTAGTTATTCTACCCCTACTGTTACTACTATTTATTGTCCCACTACTACTATTATTACTACTACTACTACCAATTTACTAAGACTGTTACTTATTCATCCACTAATTATTCTATCACTATCATGCCTTTAGTGGTTCATTGTGAAGCAGTTAACTTAGTTAACGCACTGACAGGCGAGTTCCCGGGGGCCCAGCTAGTCACTACATTATATCTGCTTGCAGCTTATATCTGAATTTTTTTTGTCCAACCTGTTCTAAAAGAACTCATTTGTTCTAGTTACAGTTCAGAGGGACGTGTGTTTGCTCCAGTGATCTATAACAATGCAATAAAAACACATTAGTGCTTTTCCTCTATCCTTGGACTTCATGGTATTGTTTCGTGTTTTTCAACTCCTTGCCACTTCCAATGTTTGAGTGAATCAAATGTTGATCAGATCTCATTAATCTATATTTTCTTAAGGAAGAATTAGTAAAGCATTGCGAGTGGTAGAGAGGCAACTGAAGGTATGGCACACCAATGCTGATGGAATAACAAATAAGTGGGAGTGGTGGCACAAAAGAGTCAGAGGCATCACCGGACATAATAGCTCTCACAGAAACCAAGCTCACAGTCATGATAACAGATGCCATCTTTCCAATGGGATACCAGATCCTGAGGAAAGACAGAGGGAACAGAGGGGGTGGAGGAGTGGCACTGCTGATCAAAAACCGATGGGATTTTGATGAGCTGGAGAGAGGAGACAGAGGAGAAGCAGGAGATTACATAATAGAAATGCTACAGTCTGGAGGTCCCAAGGTAGTAATTGCAGTAATGTATAACCCACCCCAGAACAGCAGGAGGCCAAGGCAAGAGTATGATGAGAGTAATAGAGCGATGGTTGACACACTGGCTGAAGTGGCCAGAAGGGCTCATGTGAGCAGGGCAAAGCTACTGATCATGGGTGACTTCAACCACAAGGAAATAGACTGGGAGAACTTGGAGCCACATGGGGGCCAAGATACGTGGAGGGCTAAGATGATGGAGGTGGTACTGGAAAACTTCATGTACCAACACGTAAGGGATACTACCAGGAAGAGAGGAGAGGATGAACCAGCGAGACTGGACCTAGTTTTCACCTTGAGTAGTACGGATGTTGAGGACATCACACATGAAAGTCCCCTCGGGGCCAGTGATCATATGGTTTTAACTTTGATTACACAGTAGAGTTACAGGTGGAGGGGGAGGCAGATAGGGCCAGAAGAATTAAGCCAAACTACAAAAAAGGAGACTATGCGGGCATGAAGAACTTCCTAAACAGGGTTCAGTGGGACAGAGAACTGGAAGGGAAATCAGTAAACGAGATGATGGAATATGTGACAACAATATGCAAGGAAGCTGAGGAGAGGTTTATACCCAAGGGAAACAGAAACAACGAAAAAGCCAGGATGAGCCCGTGGTTCACCCAAAGGCGCAGGGAAGCCAAAACCAAGTGTGCTAGGGAATGGAAGAAATATAGAAGGCAAAGAACCCAGGAAAATAAAGAGAGCAGTAGTAGAGCCAGAAACGAATATGCACAGGTAAAAAGGGAGGCCCAACGACAGTATGAGAATGACATAGCAGCGAAAGCCAAATCTGACCCGAAGCTGTTGTACAGTCACATCAGGAGGAGAACAACAGTCAAGGACCAGGTGATCAGGCTGAGGAAGGAAGGAGGGGAGGTCACAAGAAATGACCCCGAAGTGTGTGAGGAGCTCAACATGAGATTCAAAGAGGTGTTCACAGTGGAGATAGAAGGGCCTCCAGAAAGGAGTAGAGGTAGGGTACACCATCAAGTGCTGGACACAATACACACAACTGAGGAGGAAGTGAAGAGGCTACTAAGTGAGCTGGATACCTCACAGGCGATGGGGCCGGATAACATCTCTCCATGGGTCCTGAGAGAGGGAGCAGAGGAGCTATGTGTACTCCTAACAACAATCTTCAATACGTCTATCGAAACAGGGCAACTACCTGAGGTATGGAAGACAGCAAACGCAGTTCCAATCTTTAAAAAAGGAGACAGGAACGTAGCACTAAACTACAGACCAGTGTCACTGACATGTATAGTATGCAAGATCACGGAGAAGATTATCAGAAGAAGAGTGGTGGAGCACCTAGAAAGGAATGAGCTTATCAACGACATCCAACACGGTTTCAGGGACGGGAAATCCTGTGTCACAAACCTACTGGAGTTCTATGACAGGGTGACAGAAGTAAGACAAGAGAGAGAGGGGTGGGTAGATTGCATATTCCTGGACTGTAAGAAGGTGTTTGACACAGTTAGACATAAGGGATTAGTGCAGAAGCTGGAGGACCAGGCAGGGGTAACAGGGAAGGCACTACAATGGATCAGGGAATACCTGTCAGGAAGACAGCAGCAAGTCATGGTACGTGACGAGGTGTCAGAGTGGGCGCCTGTGACGAGTGGGGTTCCACAGGGGTCAGAGAAAGACCGCAGACGGAGTACAGTCTAGGGGGCCAGAGGCTACAATTCTCACTCAAGGAAAAAGATCTTGGGGCGAGTATAACACCAGGCACATCTCCTGAGGCGCACATCAACAAAATAACTGCTGAAGCATATGGGCGCCTAGGAAACCTAAGAACAGCATTCCGACATCTTAATAAGGAATCGTTCAGGACCCTGTACACTGTGTACGTTAGGCCCATATTAGAGTATGCAGCACTAGTTTGGAACCCACATCTAGCCAAGCACGTAAAGAAACTAGAGAAAGTGCAAAGGTTTGCAACAATCTAGTCCCGGAGCTAAGGGGTATGTCCTACAAGGAGAGGTTAAAGGAAATCGACCTGACGACACTGGAGGACAGGAGAGATAGGGAAGGGGGCATGATAACGACATATAAAATACTGAGAGGAATTGACAAGGTTGACACAGAGAATGTTCCCTAGATGGGACACAGCAACAAGGGGACACAGTTGGAAGTTGAAGACTCAGATGAATCACAGAGATGTTAGAAAGTATTTCTTCAGTCACAGAGTTGACAGGAATTGGAATAGTTTGGGAAGCGATATAGTGTAGGCAGGATCCAGTCATAGATTTAAGAAGAGGTATGATAAAGCTCGTTGCGTAGAGAGAGTGACCCAGTAGCGGCCAGTGAAGTGGCGTGGCCAGGAGCTATGACTCGACCCCTGCAACCACAACTAGGTGAGTACACACACACACACACACACACACACACCCGATGGGAGTAACAGCATCATATAGTGCTCATGAATCTTTAATGTTTCTTGGCCCACCAATATCATTACAATGATCATGAAAGCTGTCAGTGTAGTGTACTCTGAGTAGTGAATTATAAGCTGCCCTAAATAAAAAAAAAAGAGGTGAGAGCTACAATTTATATAAAACAATTTGAAAGTGGAATCAGTGCCAAGAGAAGGAGGCTGGCAGCCTAGTGTTGGGTGTAGGTGTTGCCACAAGCCAATAACTGTAAATTCAAACAGAATAAGTGTAACCCAAGCCAGTGAGATATGAGATAAGGATAGATGAGGTAGTGAATAATAAAACAATCATAAACTGAGGGAAAAGAAGAGAAAAAATCAAAGGGAATATATCCATTATTCTCTGGACTCTGGTGTTTTCCTGAAACAAGTGTGGACTTATTAATAAGGGTTTAAATTGTTCACCTGATAGCATAGTGCAAATCTAGAGCGGTATTTGAAGCATGGTTAATGTGAATAGACTAATTATAGAGAAGAAACTGAAGGGGAACCAGGGCACCAGGAGTGCCGTCACAACGAGAATCGTCGTACAGCCGCAATAGAACCGGGGTCCCAGACGGCACTTCTGCCAGACGTGGTGTACAAATCACATTTTTGTGGTTGCATGTTGTGTGATTAGCGTTTGGCTCTTCATCACTGGTAGCTAGGGGTCACAAACCCTACTCTGGAGAGCTGAATATCATACATAGAGCACTTAACATTTAATAAGGAAGAAAAGCTTGGTAGGAAAGTTTGGGGCACCACATGTAGGCCGATAAACACACTAGTGAGTGCACGCGCAGGCACTTAGGTCAGACAGAACTGTCAGTAAACAAACATACACTAAGACAGCTGCCAAATAAGGATAGGGGCAGGACAAAGTGGTTTCTATAACTGACAGAGTAATTTAAGCACACAAAGACTCAATCACACACCCCCCCGATGGCATGGTGGCTAAAGCTCTCGCTTCATGCACAGAGGGCCCGGGTTCAATTCCCGGCGGGGCTGAAACATTTCGAAGTGTTTCCTTACACACACACACACACACACACACATATATACAACAGGCCTAGTGTCTAATCGACATGTGCCTAGAACAAAATGGTAACTAACGCATGCACACACATGCATGTATGCACACACACTAGTTGAGTACAGCCTACTAACTGTTAGCAGCCTAAATAAACAGGAACCACCCTCACACATACACAAACCCCTATATATATATATACACTTACACACACACACACACACACACACACACACATCAGGGAATACCTGTCAGGGAGACAGCAGCGAGTCATGGTACGTGGCGAGGTGTCAGAGTGGGCGCCGGTGACGAGCGGGGTTCCACAGGGGTCAGTCCTGGGACCAGTGCTGTTTCTAGTATTTGTGAACGACATGACGGAAGGAATAGACTCCGAAGTGTCCCTGTTTGCAGATGATGTGAAGTTGATGAGAAGAATTCAATCGGACGAGGACCAGGCAGAACTACAAAGGGATCTGGACAGCCTGCAAGCCTGGTCCAGCAACTGGCTCCTGGAGTTCAACCCCACCAAGTGCAAAGTCATGAAGATTGGGGAAGGGCAAAGAAGACCGCAGACGGAGTACAGCCTAGGGGCCAGAGACTGCAAACCTCAATCAAGGAAAAAGATCTTGGGGTGAGTATAACACCAGACACATCTCCTGAGGCGCACATCAACCAAATAACTGCTGCAGCATATGGGCGCCTAGCAAACCTAAGAACAGCATTCCGACATCTTAATAAAGAATCGTTCAGGACCCTGTACACTGTGTACGTTAGGCCCATATTGGAGTATGCAGCACCAGTTTGGAACCCACACCTAGCCAAGCATGTGAAGAAGCTCGAGAAAGTGCAAAGGTTTGCAACAAGACTAGTCCCGGAGCTAAGGGTATGTCCTACGAGGGAGGTTAAGGGAAATCGACCTGACGACACTGGAGGACAGGAGAGATAGGGGAGACATGATAACAACATATAAGATACTGAGAGGAATTGACAAAGTGGACAGAGACAGAATGTTCCAGAGATGGGACACAACAACAAGGGGACACAGATGGAAGTTGAAGACTCAGATGAATCACAGAGATGTTAGGAAGTATTTCTTCAGTCACAGAGTTGTCGGGAAGTGGAATAGTTTAGGAAGCGATGTAGTGGAGGCAGGCTCTATACATAGCTTTAAGCAGAGGTATGATAAAGCTCATGGCGCAGGGAGAGTGACCCAGTAGCGGCCAGTGAAGAGGCGGGGCCAGGAGCTTTGACTCGACCCCTGCAACCACAACTAGGTGAGTAGGTGAGTACACACACACACACACAGTGGGTGCCTGTGACGAGCGGCGTACCGCAGGGGTCAGTCCTAGGACCAGTGTTATTCTTGGTATATGTAAATGACATGACGGATGGGATAGACTCAGAAGTGTCTGTTCGCAGATGATGTGAAATTAATGAAGAGAATCACATCGGAGGAGGACCAAGCAGGACTTCAAACAGACCTGGCCAAGCTTGACATCTGGTCTAGCAACTGGCTTCTCGAATTTAATCCCACCAAATGCAAAGTCATGAAGATCGGAGAAGGGCAAAGAAGACCGCTGACAGAGTACAGGCTAGGCGGACAAAGGCTACAAACCTCGGCAAAGGAGAAAGACCTTGGTGTGAGTATAACGCCAAGCACGTCTCCGGAGGCACACATCAACCAGATAACTGGGGCAGCATATGGGCGACTGGCAAACCTAAGATTAGCGTTCCGTTACCTTAACAAGGAATCGTTCAAGACACTGTACACCGTGTACGTCAGGCCCATACTAGAATATGCAGCACCTGTCTGGAACCCACACCTGGTCAAGTACGTAAAGAAACTAGAGAAAGTGCAAAGGTTTGCGACAAGGTTAGTTCCACAACTCAGGGGTCTGTCTTATGAAGAAAGGTTGAGGGAAATAGGACTAACAACACTGGAGGAAAGAAGGGTCAGAGGAGACATGATAACGACATACAAAATACTGCGGGGAATCGAGAGTAGACAGTGACAGGATGTTCCAGAGAGGGAACACAGAAACAAGGGGACACAACTGGAAGCTGAAGACTCAGATGAGTCAAAGGGATGTTAGGAAGCATTTCTTCAGCCACAGAGTAGTCAGGAAGTGGAATAGTCTAGAGAAAGATATAGTGGAGGCAGGAACCATACACAGTTTTAAGACGAGGTATGATAAAGCTCATGGAGCAAGGAGAGCAGAGACCCAGTAGCGACAGAGAAGTTGCGGGGCCAGGAGCTGAGTCTCGACCTCTGCAACCACAATTAGGTGAGTACAATTAGGTGAGTACACACACACACACACACACACACACAGGTGATAAGGCTGAGGAGGGAAGATGGGGAACTCACAAGAAACGACCAAGAGGTATGTTAGGAGCTCAACTCGAGGTTTAAGGTGGGTAGACAGGACAGAGCGCGACACCAACAAGGAATATATCAAGTGTTGGATGGCATACACACAACTAAGGAGGAGGTGAAGCAGTTACTCAGCGACCTTGACACTTCAAAGGCGATGGGTCCGGACAATATCTCCCCGTGGGTCCTTCGGGAGGGTGCAGAGGTGCTGAGTGTGCCACTTACCATAATATTCGACACATCCCTTGAAACTGGGCAGCTACCTGAGGTATAGAAAAAGACCAACGTAGTCCCCATTTTTAAAAAAGGAGACAGAAAAGAGGCACTAAACTATAGAACGGTGTCACTTACGTGTATAGTGTGCAAAATCTTGGAGAAAATCATCAGGAAAAGAATGGTGGAGCATCTGGAGCAGAACAGGATAATCAACGCCAGACAGCACGGATTCAGGGAAGGCAAATCCTGTGTAACAAACCTCCTGGAGTTCTATGATAAAGTAACAGAGGTAAGGCAAAAGAGAGAAGGGTGGGTTGATTGCATTTTCCTGGACTGCAGGAAGGCCTTCGACACAGTACCTCATATGAGATTAGTGAAGAAGCTGGAAGACCAAGCGTGTATAACAGGAAGGGCACTGGAATGGATTAGGGAATACCTCACAGGGAGGCAACAACGGGTCATGGTGCGTAATGAGGTATCACAGTGGGCGCCTGTGACGAGTGGGGTCCCACAGGGGTCAGTTCTAGGACCAATGCTATTCTTGGTATATGTGAATGACATGACGGACGGGATAGACTCAGAGGTGTGTCTGTTTGCAGATGATGTGAAATTAATGAGGAGAAACAAATCAGATGAGGACCAAGCAGGTCTTCAAAGAGACCTGGACAAGCTGGACATCTGGTCTAGCAACTGGCTTCTCGACTTTAATCCCACCAAATGCAAAGTCATGAAGATCGGGGAAGGGCAAAGAAGACCGCTGACAGAGTACAGGCTAGGTGGACAAAGGCTACAAACCTCGTTAAAGGAGAAAGACCTTGGGGTGAGTATAACACCAAGCACGTCTCCGGAAGCACACATCAACCAGATAACTGCGGCAGCATATGGGCGACTAGCAAACCTAAGATTAGCGTTCCGTTACCTTAACAAGGAATCGTTCAAGACACTGTACACCGTGTAAGTCAGGCCCATACTAGAGTATGCAGTACCAGTCTGGAACCCACACCTGGTCAAGCATGTCAAGAAATTAGAGAAAGTGCAAAGGTTTGCGACAAGGTTAGTTCCACAACTCAGGGGACTGTCCTACGAAGAAAGGTTGAGGGAAATAGGACTAACAACACTGGAGGACAGAAGGGTTTGAGGAGACATGATAACGACATACAAAATATTGCGGGGAATCGACAAGGTAGACAGTGACAGGATGTTCCAGAGAGGGAACGCAGAAACAAGGGGACACAATTGGAAGATGAAGACTCAGATGAGTCAAAGGGATGTTAGGAAGCATTTCTTCAGCCATAGAGTAGTCAGGAAGTGGAATAGTCTAGCAAATGATGTAGTGGAGCCAGGAACGATACATAGCTTTAAGACGAGGTATGATAAAGCTCATGGAGCAGTGAGAGAAGAGACCCAGTAGCGGACAGTGAAGAGGCGGTGCCAGGAGCTGAGTCTCGACCCCTGCAACCACAATTATGTGAGTACAATTAAGGTGAATACACACACACACACTCTTACTGTTTCACTTTCCCAATCTTACCGTCTCACTCTCCCACTCTTACTGTCTCACTCTCTCCTCTTCCTCTTCCCCCTCCTCCCCCTTACTTGTCCCTCTCCCTCTCCTCCCTTTTCCTTTCCCCCTCTCTTGATCCTTTCTCTTCTTCACCACATTTCCCTCTCTCTCTTTCCCCTCCTCCCTCCCTTCATCCCTTTCTCTCTCCCCATTCCCACTCACCACCTCCCCATCACTCTGTCCCCCTTTCTCTCTCCCCCTTACAACTCCCTCACACACAGCGTACACACACACACACACACAGTGTGAAGAGGCGGGGCCAGGAGCTATGAATCGACCCCCGCAACCACAAATAGGTGAGTACACACACACACACACACACACACCACAACACCTAACCCATTAAAAGAAATGGGCTCTCAGAGGGAAAGTCGAAGGCTCAGGGGATCAGAGGAAGATGGTCCTGGTAAGGAAGAATGGATGGAAGAGCAATATAAAAGGATGAAACAAGAGTGGGAGAGCAAACTAGGTGAGCTTTCTGTGAAAATGGACAAGAGGATGAAGGCAGAGATGAAATGGGAGTCGCAAGATGAAGCCGAAGAAGCCAGGATATGGGCCCTAAAATATGAGGTAAATAGGCTGAAGCAAGTTACAGGGCTATTGCCCAGAGGAGACATGGCATCTGAGGAGCCCAACAGAAAGGAAGGAGACAAGACAAATGGCAGAATGGCAGCAGTTGAGGGAGAGGACACAGAAACGAAAGGGGCTGGGAAGAGAGACAAGGACAGTCAGCAGAGAACAACCAGCACAGGGCAGAGCAACAAGCACAAGCACTCATAAAACCACCTCTAGAACCCCACAGCCAAACACGCTATCCCAACAAAACCCACAACCCACACTTACAGCCCCCACCCCACACTATGCTGTAGAATCCTACAGCTCATCGCTAGGTCCCCCACCCTCACAGACCCCCTAGAACACAGTGTTGGAGATGACACTGAAGGTATGATACACATAATAGGAACACTTAAGTCTGGAGGTCCCAATATTGGAGTATGTAGCACCAGTTTGGAACCCACACCTGGCCAAGCACGTGAAGAAATTAAAGAAAGTGCAGAGGTTTGCAACGAGACAAGTAATGGAGTTAAAGGGCATGTCCTACGAGGAGAGGTTGAGGGAAATCGAGCAGACGACACAGGAGGACAGTAGGGACAGGGAGGTCATGATAACATATAAAATACTGAGAGAAATCGACACGGTAGACAGGGACAGGACGTTTCAGAGATGGGATACACCAACAAGGGGTCACAGTTGAATGTTAAAGACTCAGATGAGTTAAAGGGATGTTAGGAACTATTTCTTCACAGAGAGGTCAGAAAGTGGAATAGTCTGGAAAGTGAGGTAGTGGAGGCAGGTACCATACACAGCTTTAAGAAAATGTACGATAAAGCTCATGGAGCAGGGAGAGAGTGGACCTAGTAGCGACCAGAAAGGAGGCGGAGGTCAGGAGCTGTGACTCGACCCCTGCAACCACAAACCACAAATTGGTGAGCGCGCGCACGCACTAACACGCGAAACAAAGCCGTGACAAACATCTTTGTTTAATATCCTAACATCTATAATCCAAATGCTTCGGTTTATCAATATCCATCAATGCTAAAACAATTGAGAACAATTACCAATCAGTATAGCTTGTAATAGTTCTTAACTGTTTTAGCGCTGAAGATTGAGTTTGATACTCTGAAACTTTCAGATATTATCTCTTATTCCTACGAGGAAGATCTCATTTAGAATATATGTATATACTGTATATCTTGTGATATATGTCGTGGCGAATAGGTAAAAACTGGTCAATTAGCAAGAACTCATTTAAAATTAAGTCCTTTCTAAAAATTTTCTCTTATACGTTCAGATATATTTTTTCCATTTATGTTGTTGTAAAAATTAATAATTTTGTACCAAAAGAACCTTAGAAAACTTATCTAACCTTATTATAACAAGCGCAATTTAATTTAGCCTAATCCAACTATATATATTTAAGATAAGTTTACAATAATTTAATAAACACAATGAAATTTATTTTTTTGTTAGGTTCACAATGATTTTTTGCGAAATTATTGCCTTATTCGGCAAGAAGAGCGTTGCCATTTAAGCCAAAATAGCAAGTTTTACTATTGGCCACCCCCCCCCTCCACACACACACATACATATATATATATATATATATATATATATATATATATATATATATATATATATATATATATATATATATATATATATATATATAATAGGATTTATCAAAAGAAAGCTTAACTTCACTTTAGACTATGTAAATTTTGAATTGGCAATTCTATTACATGATTTGGTTTTCATGTAATGACTAGAGACTAACTCTTCCGGTCGGGTTCAAACACTAAAGGTGTTGGTCAGTCTTAATTGGAAGTTTTTTTATTGAAATTGAGCTTAAAATGTGCTATTGTGGTTATTTTACAGATTAAAAAAATCAATTTTTATTATAGGACTTTAGAGGATTACTGAACATAAATGTGTAAAATAATTTTAGAAATATTGAAAACTTAAGTTTTTAAAGAGTTTTGAGTTTTTTTAGACTTTAGTGAACTCTTAAAAACTTTGTGCCAGAGCTGACACAGTGTTAAGAACAATGTTCTCGTCTCTCGCAAACTTCTTCCAAGTCTCCAATAACTTATTAATGACTTATTAATGATTACTAAATGAAGATTCCAAGAACAATTGACAAGTGTAGGTGTAAGAATTATAGTGAAGGGAATATATAGTAGTATACTAATAGCAGTTAAGAATTTTAATAACGATAGTGAGGCTCGGTTTGGGTATGTAGGAGAGAGAGAGAAAGAGAATATTTTTCAGTAAAAATAGATGTTAGAGAAGGATGCGGGAAGTCACAATGGTTGTTTAAAAATTTTCTAGATGGAGATGTAAAAGAAATGAATGCTAGGGTGTTTAGGAGAAGTGTAGAATTAAAAGATAAAAAATATAATACTAAGGGGAAGTTGTCACAGTTGCTTTTTGGCGATAGGAAGGATCAGTAACTATTATCGTTGGTGCCTCTGACAGAATATAATGCAGTATTAGTTCCTAGTCTATTCTTAAATATCTGAAAACATTCACTTTCTCCATACTCCATCCTTCTGATATAGAATCTTTCATTTCCTAATTTTTTTCTTACCCTCATTACCTTGCTCTTTCCTGTGTTCACTTTTAATTTTCTTCTTTTATATACCTCTCAAATTCGTCCAACAACCTTTGCAATTTATATTCGGAATCTCCTAGCCATTGGCAAAATCCAACTGTGACAACTCTTATTTTGTATTAGATATTTTATATTTTAATCCCCCACTCCTCACCACCCTAACATTCACTACCTTTACAGTCATCTATAACTGGTAGACAACAATGGTGATATCACGCATCCCTGTCTAAGGCCAACCTTTACAGGAAAATAATTTCCCCCTCTCATACATACCCTAACTAGAGCCTCACTGTCCTCATAAAAACTCTTAACGGCTTTAAGCAAACTACCTCCTATTCCCTTCACATGCAACATCTGCCACATTGTTCCCATTTGCACCTTACCAAGTGCGGTTTCTAAATCCATAAATACTGATAAAAGTTGGAATATCACTAGAGGGGGAAAATGATACATATACCACACAGACAAGTTCTCTAAATTAGTCTATACAGCACAGTGTACTGACTCAGCAGGATTTAGCCTCTTCACTGACTCTCAGGCCCTTACTGGCCCTCACCTGCTAACTAGTACAATACTTTAGGTTTCGTTGTTAAAAAGTTGTTCACACAAGAAGTGGTCTGCACTTGGAACGCGATTTCTTACAGGACTGGATCCCACACAAACTTCAGAAGGCAAAGCAATTAGCCTTTTCGCTGACACTAAACTCTGTCAGCCTCCAAAAGACGCTAGGACCCGCCGAATTACACTGGGATTAACACTTGCTGATACACAGACAATAAACTAGACGGAACGTAAATTTAATTACGAAAAGAAATATAATTCAGCAACCATACATCACACTCCCTTTGTCCCCATTACAAAATAGCCGATAAGGAGGAGAATCTTAAATTGTTCCAAGTTCTCAGGCTACTTTATAGTAACACCTAAAGCTATCCCGCAATCAATAACACACAAATGACACAATTACGATACACATTCTCATAATAAACATCTACATCTTCTGAACCCATGTTGTTCCACAGTATTAAATTGTTCTCATTGTATAAATATTCATTGCAAGTTGCATCCAAGATAAATAAAGTCCCATAAAGAATCAAGCCAATGATGTTTTACAGTACCAACAACTAATTTTGCACTCAATGAGTACTCCCAGAGTACACATATTGTCACCGACTTTCTCAGCTACAATCTCTTGTGATATTCTCCAACTTTATCATTGTGTATTTATAAAAATTTACCTAATCGTAATATTTATATTTCACCCATTTAAGTACAGTGGTACCCCGGTTTACAATGGTCCCCAAACTCGCCCTTTTATGTAAGTTTATTTTTTTAAATGCTTTTGTAAGTGTATTTTTGGGGGTCTAAAAGGACTAGTCTATTTTACATTATTCCTTATGGGGATAAATTCGTTTGGTAATGGCACTTGAACAGCATTCTGGAACGAAAAAATATCGTAAACCGGGGTACCACATATTACTAAATATCTCTAACACTTTATATTATTTTGTTTATCCGCTGTTGCTATATTCCCTCCTTTAATTAATACGGCATATTGTGCATATCATCCCTACCTTACATACGCGAGCAATGCCAAATTAGAATACGAGTGAGCATGTCCCATATGTATGGAAATTAGGTATCCCTGTTGAGCATTGAAGATAAAGCATTACTGGTTGGTCAGGAGGATATCCCCAACTATTCAGTATATTAGATAATACTATATATACTTCTATGAGTATATTATAAAACTGGGAACGAAGTTTAAATAGTGGCTTATCGTATTATGCAGACTGTGTGTGTTACGGATTTGTGTGACTCGAAACTTAAATAAAATGTCCTGGCTCCTAAAGGCTGCTCAACTTGCTGTCTAAAGGTAATATTAAGTAACATTGAACAAAACAGCCACTCTACGGCCAGCTTGTACCAACATATTAAATAATATTAATTAGTATTATAAGGATGGATCCCCAAAAATATATAATATTAAAAGTAACTTATATGCAACTTATAATCTACTCCACTACAACATCACCTTTACTCCAGTTCACATTAGCTCACTAGCACACTGCTACTAGTGAGTAAAATAAAATATATAAAAATTTATAAATAGGGAGGCTCCGTGACATAACGCCTGGTAGTCTATCTACCAACAGGCAAAAACACCCTACAGTACTCTCCCATAACATACACAGGCCTCTGCATACAGATAAACATGAGATCACTTAAACACAAACAAAATTACCGAAAGTATTCACTAAAAAAAACTCACCACACCACATACTAGTTGCTCTGCGGTCTTCAGTGGGTCTTAATTCCTTCCTGAAAGTGAATGGGCTTATTTCCCATGAGCTTAGGGTCTCTGAAAGTGAATGGGCTTATTTCCCATGAGCTTAGGGTCTCTGAATCTATAAGGTCAAATATGTGTGCGCACGCACTTAAACACACACACACACACATCTCTCCATGGGTCCTGAGAGAGGGAGCAGAGGTGATATGTGTACCCCTAACAACAATGTTCCCCAACCTTGGTGGTGAATGGACGCGCTCGGAGAGCTCCCTGGTGGTGGGTCGGCACACTTTTATTTTCCACAAGATGGCAGATGGATACTGGCGATGAGTAAATACTGTATGCATCAAATTGCTGTAGGGAGCAATGTATTCCAGCAATGCCAACGTTCTCTTGCCCTTAATTTTGTGGGACACATATGGGATACCGAATGAGGACATTTACGGGATCTCCTTGAATGGGGCTGCACGGATTTTTGTCAAGTTTGCATCCGGCAGTGCCTACAATGGAATTGTCAACAGGTACCAGGAGAGGAGCATCGTAATTAACACAAGCCTGGAGGTACGTCTTAGGGATGCATTGGCGCACTACTTGTGGATAAGGGTTGGAAATATTCCTTTTGAAGCCGACGAGATCGACGTCAGACAGGTGTTTTGCCAGTATGGGGTCATCCATGCTACCACCATAGGGCGATGGGCCCAAGGCCCATATGCTGGCATGCCGGAGTGGTCGTTCTCCCTAAAAATGACCCTGAGGTGGCAAATACCATCCTACATTACGATGGAGGCATTCCGTACCCAGGTTTACGTGACATATGCAGGGCAGCAGAGGATGTGTCATCTGTGTGGTGCCCTGGGGCATGTGGCAGCAACGTGTGATTGGCGACGAGGTCCATACAACGGGACTCGAGGAGACGGCGATGTGTGGGAAGAGCCGAGTGTTCGAGAAAAACAAGTAATGTTGGCGACACCCGTGGTAGAAGACGTCTTGGTGACCGTCGAGGATACTGAAGGAGGCCGTGTTGACGTTGACCCAGAAGACTCAGAGGGAGACTATGGAACCAGCGGGGGTCAACTCAGAGAGGAGTCCTTTGGAGGAGGGGCACAAGTTATCGGACCACAGCCTTGAGGACCTGAGGAGGATTCTGGATAGTCCACTGCGGGAAGACTTGCTGTGTATGGTAGTGGAATCAGGAGATGTGGAGCGTCCGGGGGGGTGTGGGTGTTGATGGTGCTGAAGTGGTCAACTGCAGGTCGGTGGTTGTTGCAGAAGCGGACGTGCATAGGAGTTCGGGGGATGGAGACATGGAGTTTGAGGGTGAGTCACGTAAGAGGCCAAGTGGTGCGGCTGAGAACGATGTGATTACACCAGGACAGAGCTCCTGTAAAAAGACCTGGGTGGATATAGCTAAGGGAGGGAAAGGGGGATTGAAGGGGAAAGGCAGAGGTAAGGAGGGGAGGGAGAGCCGAGGGTTTGGTAGTACGTTCAGGACAGGGGCATCAGGACCTGTGAGGCAGAGAGGAAAACCCCTATTGCAGCTTTCAAGTGTTTAAATATGAATGTCAATGTCCTCCGGGCAGAGGTTAAGAGGAAGTGGGTGGAAGTAACACTGAGACATATGAATGTAGATGTTTACTTCCTTCAGGAGCATAACTATAGGTGTGGAAGGGAATTAATGTTGAATGGGTATAGGTTATACACAGGAAGGGAGGGGTGACAGTGGGGATATGGGAGACCAGCCCTTTTCTTCTGAGAACATGAGAAGAGGGGGGGTAGGATTGTTAGGGTGGACAGGGAGTGGGGGATATTCAGGTGTGTTTTGTCGGGGTGTACATGCCGGCGTGCAATGATCAAAGGGTTAAGGAGGATTTTGTCCGCAATGATTTAGTCTATGCCTTACGGGGTCTAACTATGGTTACTATTGTAGCAGGTGATTGGAATTGTATAATCAAAGGGAAGGATGTCGAGCCTAGAGGGGCAGGATGCATGTTGGGTGCTTTAAGGGAGGTTTTGGGGGTGGTGGGAGTGGAGGATGTGGTAAGGGGCGGGGGGTGGAATGTGGAGCATACCTATATTTAACGAGGATATGCAGCGTGGCTCGATCGGGTTTACATAACGCAGGATTTTCAGGTGGGCAGTGTAACCTGTGGGGAGATGGGTTTCTCAGATCACAGGGAAGTTTTGGTTGAGTTAGGATGGGAGGGGTGGTTTAAAATTTTCCTTGCTATTGGAAATTAAATGTTCGTTTGCTACAGGGTGAGGGACACCGGGAGGTCTTTGACGAATGGTGGGGGAGATTGTGGGGAGGGGGCAAGGGTATCGAGGATGTCGTGAAATGGTGGAATGCAAGGGCGAAGGTGGCAATTAGAGAATATTACAGGCAGATGGGGCAGAGGATGTGAAGTTGAGGTATGGGAAGCAGAGGTACTTGGAGGAGCAGTTGCAGGAGTGTTTTATAAGTGGGGGGAGGTACCTGCAGGCCGAGATTGCCGGAATCCAGGGCCAATTAAGGGAGCTTCAAAATGAAAATTTCCATGCCATCAGGGTTTGCGGGGGTTGGAGGACGTTTGTGGGAGGATAAACCCTCAGGAATGGTGTTGCGTAAATTTCGGGTACGGTGGAAGGGGATGACAATTATGTCCTTAATGATGGATGAGGACTTAGATGGGAATAGGAGTGGCCAGGTGGTATGAACCACTGAAGGTACGAGTTGCTATATAGATAGATGGTTTCAGAGGAAGTTGCAGAAGTTGCAGAGGCTTAGTGATGAGGATAGAAAAGGCTTGGAGGGACGTATTACTGAGGAAAAGGTATGGCAGGCGGTGCACGGGCAGAAACTTGGGAAGGCGACTTCTATGTGACTCATTGGGAGGTTTTCCGTAAGGTATTGGTGAGGGTTTTCAACGGTATGAAGTCAAAGGGAAGTATGAGCGAAGAGCAGTGAACAGGGAGAGTGGTTTTAATGCCAAAGGGGCGAGGTTGCGGAACACTAAAGGCGTATAGAGCGATAACTTTTACTCTGTGCTGACTATAAGATTTTTGTACATATTTTGGTGAATCGTATGAAGAAGGTTTTAAATACTATATTAGAGGGAGGGCAGTACGTAGTTCCGGGGTGTAGTATGACGGAGGGGCACCGTAGGATAAAAGGGTTTGTGGAAGGTAGGGAGGGTAGGGAAGTCGTGGGGAGATGTTGCAGGGCATTTTATTGAAACGGTTCAGGGAGGAAGTTATGGGGTGGGTGGGTATGCTATATGGTAGAGCTCAGGTGAAAGTGCAGGTGAACGGAAGGGTGGGGTCTGTGGTGAGCATGGGACGGGTGCTGCGACAAGGGTGTCCCTTGTCACAGCTCCTGTTTGCGTGTCTGCAAGACTCCTTTTATAGATTGGTGCAGGAGGGTGTACGAGAGGGGGGAGAGGACCCGGAATGTGCTCCGGGAATCGTCGGCTATGTTGATGACACCACTATCTTAGTGGGAAGCACAGAGGGGCTGGGGAATGTGAACAAGCTGATCGAGATTTTTGGGTTGGCAACTGGGATGAGCGCAAATAGGGCAAAATCGAAGTTGTTAGAGGTGGGAATGTATGTGCTGGGACAGAGGTATGGATGGAACACAGTGGATAGAATAAAAATGTGTGGCATTTTTAGTAATGTGCCGCAGATTGCGAGGGAGGTTAACTCTGCGGTGATAGAGGCTGCTTTGGGTAGGATGGCGGGATGGATGCCAGGGAAGATAACTCTATTGCAAAGGGTCATCGTGGTCAATGCATTAGTTTTTAGTAAGTTATGGTTTGTAGCTGAGGTCTATCCCCTCATGGAGGAGGATATTCGGCGGCTGCAGAAGAGGGTTTTGCATTTCATTTGGGGGTTTGGAAGGCATTGATTGAGGGAGGGGGTGGTGGTGACCAGGGTGGCAAGAGGAGGTATGGGGTTGATACCTCTGTGGAGGCGATTGCAGGGAATATACGTGAGGCAGGAATTTTTGGCGAGGGGCGGGAGGGGGAGTGAGGGTGGAGAGAGTTATGAGGGAGATCCGGCGGTGGTGGCATGGTAAGGACCTTCTGGAATGTGAGGCAATCTTGAGACATCTCATCGTAGTCTCGGAACCGCAGAAAATGCAGTGAGGGCGCTTGACAGGGTTGGGATGAGTGAGTTGTAGATACAGGGGGCAGCGGCTTATCCAAAGTATCATTTGGGGGCTACATGGTTTTGGTTAAAAAGGTTAAAATTGCCTGCCAGGGTACGGGAAATGAGGTTTAGGTTTCTGCATAATATTTTGGCGTCAAGAGCTCAACTTTTCGTTTTGGGTCTGGTAAAGGAAGGGCTCTGCCAGAGCTGTGGGACTTTGGAAACGGCGTTTCACGTTGTATATTTTTGTGAAGAGTTGTCAAGGGTGTGGGAGTGGTTCGGTGGTGTAATATGGGGGGGGGGGTTTAAGTTTAGATGTTGTGGGTAGTCCAGAGGGAGTAAGGCGTGCGGTGATGTATCTGGCTCTAAATTACGTTTTTGTTTCATGGGGCATGCGGGAGGTTCGGGGCTAGGTGCTAATCCGGGCGCTAGCAGCCCGGTTTTATAGGACGAAAGGCAGGAATCAAGGGCTATACCGTCAGGCATGGGAGCGAGGGTTTTCAGTGGGGTATAGGCGGTTGACGATGGGTTCGTTATTGATGGGTGGGGACGGAAGGTATCAGTTGAAAGGGGTAGGTCTCTTGGGGGAGGGTGATTAGTGTATGTGTGGTTAGGAGTTTGCAAGTGTATGAGCGGGGGAAGGAGGGTGGGCAGGGGAGGGAGAAGGTTGGGGTGAATGGAGAATGTTGCGATGACCTAGACTGGGGATGGGATGGGAGGGGATGATGGGAGGGTGTCAGGGGATAGCAATGGGGGCTTGTCTCGGCCATAGGTCCTGGTAAGGTCTTGAATATATAGTATTTAGAAAATTAAAAAAAAAATAAAAGGAAAGGACAGGAAGGAATATGCCTGGAGAGATAATTAGTAACAGCGGTGGTCACTATCAGAGATTGTTCCGGAAATGACAATTGTTACAAAGTGAGCTAGTGTTTGTAGTGATAATAATTTTATATTGGAAGTTCTGTTTTATTTTTGTAATGCTTTCTTATATATAATTGCACAATTTAGTGTTGGGCATGTAGTTGCAATGTGCAATAATATTGGTGCGCATTCCCTTAGTTGTTTTTATCTGGTTAATTATGTGTGTGTGTGCTTGTGTACTCACCTATTTGTGGTTGCAGGGGTCGAGTGTGTACAAAATGTTTTGGAGAAAAGTTTAACTTTTAAGTGCGCTCGGCCTATTCGACAAGTTCGGCTTATTTAGTACGACATATATATATATATATATATATATATATATATATATATATATATATATATATATATATATATATATATATATATATATATATATATATATGGAAAAATAACAACACGCATGATTTAAGATATATAATGGGGTTTAGTCCAAACATACATGCTCACTATAGCAGTCACACTGACCGCATTCGTCAACTGAATCCCAGAAGCCTTTTGGATCTCTTAATGTGTGTCTAGTATTCCATGGTCTAGCGCCCCCTCCATGCCTCCCATTGATGATAATCAAATTACTGATTCAGCTATAAAAAATTAAGGTAAAGCAAATGACATAGATTGAGCTGTTATAGGCATTTCAGCCTAAATATAAATATAAGGAATAATAGTAGAATGTATTTAATATATTTTTCGAAGATTTCAGTTGTGTAACTATTTTATGACAGTAGTTCAAATATTTTATAAGGGCATGTCGGCTCCCATTGGCCAACTCAGAGGATGACGTCAAGGGCTTTTAATTGTTTGATTTAGGGGCAAAAGTGACTTAAAACTAGGTTTGGGTTTTTCCCATACCTGGAGTTTACCTGGAGAGAGTTCCAGGGGTCAACGTCCCTGCGGCCTGGTCTGTGACCAGGCCTCATGTTATATCAGAGCCTGATCAACCAGGCTGTTACTGCTGGCCGCACGCAGTCCAACGTACGAACCACAGCCTGGATGGTCAGGCACCGACTTTAGGTGCCTGTCAAGTGCCTGCTTGAAGACAGCCAGGGGTCTATTGGTATTCCCCCTTATGTATGCTGGGAGGCAGATGAACAGTCTTGGGCCCCTGACACTTATTGTGTTGTCTCTCAACGTGCTACTGGCACCCCTGCTTTTCATTGGGGGGATGTTACATCGCCTGCAGTGTCTTTTGCTTTCGTAGGGAGTGACACTCGTGTGCAAGATTGGTACTAATCCCTCTAGGATTTTCCAAGTGTATATAATAATGTATCTCTCCCGCCTGCGTTCCAAGGAGTACAGGTTTAGGAACTTCAAGCGTTCCCAGTAATTGAGGTGGTTTATTGCAGGTATGTGTGCTGTGAAGGTTTTCTGCACATTTTCTAGGTCAGCAATTTCACCCGCCTTGAAAGGTGCTGTTAGTGTGCAGCAATATTCCAGCCAAGATAGAACAAGCGACCTGGTAAAGTGTCAACATGGGCTTGGCATCCCTGGTTTTGAAGGTTCTCATTATCCATCCTGTCATTTTTCTAGCAGATGCGATTGCTAGTGTTATGGTCCTTGAAGGTGAGATCCTCTGTCATGATCACTCCCAGGTCTTTGACGTTAGTTTTTCGCTCTATTGTGTGGTTGGAATTTGTTTTATACTCCGATGAGATTTTAATTTCCTCACGTTTTCCATATCGGAGTAATTGAAACTTCTCATCGTTGAACTTCATATTGTTTTCTGCAGCCCATTTAAAGATTTGGTTGATGTCTGCTTGGAGTCTTGCAGTGTCTTCAACGGTGGATACTGTCATACAGATTTGGGTGTCATCTGTAAAGGAAGACACGGCACTGTGGCTGATATCCCTGTCTATGTCTGATATGAGGATGAGGAACAGGATGGGAGCAAGTACTGTGCCTTGTGGAACAGAGCTTTTCACCGTAGCCGCCTCAGACTTTACTCTGTTGACTACTACTCTTTGTGTTCTATTTGTTAGGAAATTATAGATCCATCTACCAACTTTTCCTGTTATTCCTTTATCACGCATTTTGTGTGCTATCACACCATGGTCACACTTGTCAAAGGCTTTTGCAAAGTCTGTGTCTATAACATCTGCATTCTGTTTGTCTTCTAGAGCATCCAGGACCTTGTCGTAGTGGTCCAGTAGATGGGACAGACAGGAGCGACCTGCTCTAAACCCATGCTGCCCTGGGTTGTGTAATTGATGGGTATCTAGATGAGTAGCGATCTTGCTTCATAGAACTCTTTCAAAGATATTTATGATATGGGACGTTAGCGCTATTGGTCTATAGTTCTTTGCTATTGCTTTACTGCCGCCTTTGTGGAGTGGGGTATGTCTGTTGTTTTTAGTAACAGCTCGATTTTTTCTCTGAGCCATCCCCATCACCTGACCGAAGACTATAAATACGTTTGAGGTTTCACTGTTGCCTCATTTTATAAAAGAATAATTTAGTTTTTTGTTAACAAAGGTAAGTTAAATGGGAATAAGACTTTTCCGTGAGGCGGAGCCTATTATTTAGCGTCATCTTCGTTAATGAGATGATACATTTCACTGTCAGACCTGTGCATGACTGAACATTATATAATGTTCGTTGGTGTGTGACTTGTCCCACTCCTGTCCTGTTGTCACTAATGTTTAATTAATGTAACTCAGCAATAATTGGGTTTATATTTTAATATAAAATACCGAGAAATATATGATTTCTGTATGAAATTAATTTGCATCAGAAACGTACATATTTTGTTTAACTAGTCATTTATATACAATATGCACATTCAAGCTTGGAAATGTTTTCCATATTGCAGGTAATTCGTCCTTCATGGTCGTGTGTACTATTTAAATATGACTTTCTTTGTAATTGGAATGAATTTGTTAATATATATGTTCTAAAATGTTGACCACTACGACTTATGTGTGTTTGCTATTTAAAAGAAGGCTGGTCTGACTCTTTGTACCTATTTTTTTTCCATAATATGATCCATCTCATTATTTAGAATTTTATTTTTTACCCAAATATTCATTTTATCTGTTTTTGAGAATCGTCAAAATGTGATGATCACACTCGTCCATTTATGATGAGTCAGGTCACAGTTACCTCAACTGAATATATTAATTACGTCTATACAAGTGCTCGTCAATGCAAAATCTAACGAGCCAATCACGTGGCAGTGCCTCAGTGCCTAAACACATGAAGACCTGGTCAAAAAGTTCAGTTCAAACCAAACATTAGAATGGGGAGGAAATGTGATTTAAGTGATTGTTCAATTTCTTGAGTATTTTAGAAACTAAAGATCACCTGAGATTTTCAAGCACAACAATCTCTAGAATTTACAGAGAATGCCGTAAAACAAAAGATCCAGTGAGCGGTAATTTTGTGGGCAAAAAAGCCTTGATAATGAGAAAGGTCATAGGAGAATGGTCAGACTCGTTCAGTAATTCAAATAGCCACGTGTTACAACAGCGGTGTGCAGAACATCTCTGAATGCTCGACACATCAAACCTTGAAGGGGATAAGATACAACAGCAGAAGACCACACCTGGTTCCACTCTTGTCAACTAAGAACAGGAAACTGAGGCTACCGTGGGCACAGACTCACCAAAACTAAGACGTCGTCTGGACAGACGAATCTTGATTTCTGCTGTTTAATCTTTAATTAAGGGAGTTT
The DNA here is from genome assembly GCA_009830355.1 of Cherax destructor. Classification (NCBI taxonomy): domain Eukaryota; kingdom Metazoa; phylum Arthropoda; class Malacostraca; order Decapoda; family Parastacidae; genus Cherax; species Cherax destructor. Next base: position 304,547 of record WNWK01000908.1, read on the forward strand.
GGCCTATTCGGCTTGTTCGACTTTAGTACTACACGTGTGTGTGTTTGTGTGTGCATATATATATATTTATTTTATATTTTATTAACACATCGGCCGATTCCCACCAAGGCAGGGTGGCCCGAAAAAGAAAAACTTTCATCATCATTCACTCCATCACTGTCTTGCCAGAAGGGTGCTTTACACTACAGTTATAAAACTGCAACATTAACACCCTCCTTCAGAGTGCCGGCACTGTACTTCCCATCTCCAGAACTCAAGTCCGGCCTGCCGGTTTCCTGAATCCCTTCATAAATGTTACTTTGCTCACACTCCAACAGCACGTCAAGTATTAAAACCATATGCCTCCATTCACTCCTATCAAATACGCTCACATATGCTTGCTGGAAGTCCAAGCCCTCGCACACACAACTTCCTTTACCCCTCCCTCCAACCTTTCCTAGGCCGACCCCTACCCGCCTTCCCTCCACTACAGATTTATACACTCTCGAAGTCACTCTGTCTCGTTCCATTCTCTCTACATGTCCAAACCACCTCAACAACCCCTCCTCAGCTCTCTGGACAATCGTTTTGGTAATCCGCACCTCCTCCTAATTTCCAAACTCCGAATTCTCTGCATTATATTCACACCACACATTGACCTCAGACATGACATCTCCACTGCCTCCAGCCTTCTCCTCATTGCAACATTCATCACCCATGCTTCACACCCATATAAGAGCGTTGGTATAACTATACTCTCATACATTCCCTCTTTACTTCCATGGACAAGGTTCTTTGTCTCCACAGACTCCGAAGTGCTCCACTCACCCTTTTCCCTCATCAATTCTATGTTTCACCTCATCCTTCATAGACCCATCCGCCGACATGTCCACTCCCAAATATCTGAATACATTCACCTCCTTCATACTCTCTCCTCCAATCTGATATCCAATCTTTCGTCACCTATTCTTTTGTTATCCTCATCACCTTACTCTTTCCTATATTCACTTTCAATTTTCTTCTTTACACACCCTACCAAATTCATCCACCAACCTCTGCAACTTCTCTTCAGAATCTCCCAAAAGCACAGTGTCATCAGCAAAAAGCAACTGTGACAACTCCCACTTTGTATTTGCTTCTTTATCTTTTAGCCCAACACCTCTTGCCAAGACCCTCGCATTCACTTCTCTTACAACCCCATCTATAAATATATTGAACAACCACGGTGACATCACACATCCTTGTCTAAGGCCCACTTTTACTGGGAAATAGTCCCCTTCCCTCCTACACACTCTAACCTGAGCCTCACTATCCTCATAAAAACTCTTCACTGCTTTCAGTAACCTTCCTCCTATTCCATACACCTGCAACATCTGCCACATTGCCCCCTATCTACCCTATCATACGCCTTTTCCAAATCCATAAATGCCACAAAAACATCTTTACCATTATCCAAATACTGTTCACCTATATGTTTCACTGTAAACACTTGGTCTACACACCCCCTACCTTTCCTAAAGACCCCTTGTTCATCTGCTATCCTGCTTTCTGTCTTACTCTTAATTCTTTCAATAATAACTCTACCATACACTTTACCAGGTACACTCAACAGACTTATTCCCCTATAATTTTTGCACTCTCTTTTGTCCCTTTTGCCTTTATACAAAGGAACAATACACGCTCTCTGCCAATCCTAGGTACCTTACCCTCTTCCATACATTTATTAAATAATAGCACCAACCACTCCAAAACTATATCCCCACCTGCTTTTAACATTTCTATCTTTATCCCATCAATCCCAGCTGCCTTACCCCTTTCATTCTACCCACTGCCTCACGAACTTCCCTACACCCACAACTGGCTCTTCCACACTCCTACAAGATGTTATTCCTCCTTGCCCTACACACGAAATCACAGCTTCCCTGTCTTCATCAACATTTAACAACTCCTCAAAATATTCTCTCCATCTTCCCGATACCTCTAACTCCCATTTAATAACTCTCCTCTCCTATTTTTAACTGTCAAATCCATTTGTTCTCTAGGCTTCCTCAACTTATTAATCTCATTCCAAAACTTTTCTTATTTTCAACAAAATTTGCTGATAACATCTCACCCACTCTCTCATCTGCTCTCTTTTACATTGCTTCACCACTCTTTAACCTCTCTTTTCTCTCCATATACTCTTCCCTCCTTGCATCACTTCTACTTTGTAAAAACCTCTCATATGCTAACTTTTTCTCACTTACTACTCTCTTTACATCATCATTCCACCAATCGCTCCTCTTCCCTCCCGCACCCACTCGCCTGTAACCACAAACTTCTGCTGAACACTCTAACACTACATTTTTAAATCTACCCCATACATCTTCGACCCCATTGCCTACACTCTCACTAGCCCATCTATCCTTCAATAGTTGTTTATATCTTACCCTAACTGCCTCCTCTTTTAGTTTATAAACCTTCACCTCTCTCTTACTTACTGATTCTATTTTCCTTGTATCCCATCTACCTTTACTCCCACTGTAGCTATAACTAAAAAGTGATCTGATATATCTGTGGCCCTCTATAAACATGTACATCCTGAAGTCTACTCAACAGTCTTTTATCCACCAATACATAGTCCAACAAACTACTGTCATTACGCCCTACATCATATCTTATATACTTATTTATCCTCTTTTTCTTAAAATATGTATTACCTATAACTAAACCCCTTTCTATACAAAGTTCAATCAAAGGGCTCCCATTATCATTTACACCTGGCACCCCAAACTTACCTACTACACCCTCTCTGCATGTTTCTCCCACTTTAGCATTTAGGTCCCCTACCACAATTACTCTCTCATTTGGTTCAAAAGTTCCTATACATTCGCTTAACATCTCCCAAAATCTCTCTCTCTCCTCTACACTCCTCTCTTCTCCAGGTGCATACACGCTTATTATGACCCACTTTTCGCATCCGACCCTTATTTTAATCCACATAATCCTTGAATTTACACATTCATATTCCTCTTTTCCTTCCATAACTGATCCTTCAACATTATTGCTACCCCTTCCTTAGCTCTAACTCTCTCAGATACTCCTGACTTAATCCCATTTATTTCTCCCCACTGAAACTCGCCTACCCCCTTCAGCTTTTTTTCGCTTAGGGCCAGGACATCCAACTTCTTTTCATTCATAACATCGGCAATCATCTCTTTCTTATCATCCGCACTACATCCACGCACATTCAGACAACCCAATTTTATAAAGTTTTTCTTCTTCTCTTTTTTAGTAGATTTGTACAGGAGAAGGGGTTACTAGCCCATTGCTCCCGGCATCTTAGTCGCCTCATACGACACGCATTGCTTACGGAGGAAAGATTCTTTTCCACTTCCCCATGGACAATAGAGAAAATAAAAAGAAAAAGAGCTATTAAGAAAAAGAAGAAAAACCTAGATGTGTATATGTATATATATGCATGTGTATGCCAGTGTAGTGTGACCTAAAGTGTAAGTAGAAGTAGCTAGATATACCTGTTATCCAGCGTGTTTATGAGACAGAAAAGAGACACCAGCAATCCTACCATCATGTAAAACAGTTTCAGGTTTCTGTTTCACAGTCACCTGGCAGGACGGTAGTACCTCCCTGGGTGGTTGCTGTCTACCAACCTACTACCTATATATATATATATATATATATATATATATATATATATGTCGTGCCGATTAGGTAAAACTTGCGATTTTGGCTTAAATAGCAACGCTCACCTTGCCATATAAGACAAGTGAAAATTTGTGTAAGCAATAATTTCGCCAAAATCATTCTGAACATAACGAAAAAAAATATATTTCATTGTGTTTGTTTATTATTAAATCAATGTTAACGTATCTAAAATATATTTAGTTGGGTTAGGCTAAATTAAATTGCGCTTGTTGTAATAAGGTTAGGTAGGTTTTCAAAGTTTCTCTTGTTACAAAATTATAAATTCTTACATTAACATAAATGAAAAAAAATATATCTTTAAACGTATAAGAGAAAATTTTAGAAAGGACTTAATTTTAGATGAGTTCTTGCTAATTGACCAGTTTTACCTAATCGGCACGACATAAATATATATATATATATATATATATATATATATATATATATATATATATATATATATATATATATATATATATATATATATATATATGCAAGACAAGCCACGGGGAAAGCTTTAGCTCAAGTACTTTCGCACTTCTCAGTGCGTCATCAGGAGCTATGCAGTGTTGCAAGGCTGCAACTGAAGGAGTGAGGGAAGTATATATATAGTATTAAAGCCAGACCTTGTAAACTTGGCAAGCATTTCTGAATCATGCTTGTGTGTGTATTGGCTTCTTTTTTTGGGTTTATCCCATGATAGATCGTTACATTTAACATTTGAGTTAGTCCCCCTAAATTGTGTTTCTGCAAACCTGTCCAAAAAAAGGACACGTTAGGTAGTGATTTTTTTTAACTGCTCTCGTTCCCATCAAACATGACATGTCAAACACACAGTATTTTTTTACTGGTACCGGAAACTTAGTAATTACTGGGAATGGCGGTGCTGCTTCTCTTTCTCAAATAACGGAGCGTTCATAGTGATGAATTACGATCGTTATTTTTCTTTGTTTTCGTTTTATTAGTTTACATTTTCCTTGTGTCTGTATGTTGTTATATCAAATTATGGATCTGTTACATTTTTTTTATCTGTATAAATATACAGTATAAATATGCTGTATGAAGGGAAGTGGTTTTGGTTTATGTGAGATAGCTTGAGAACAGCACTTTTGACCGGCTTCAAACTTTCAACTGATGTGTGGTAAAGAAATGATGAATTGTTTATGGAGTGTATGTCAGCATTATTATTTAATTTTTTTCCTTGAGGCAGAATAAAAATGCGTTTTCTGAACGTCTTCAAGTTTTAAAATCAAATCTACATATCAGAAAGAACAAATAATTATTTATATAGCCTGTGTATATTAATTTTCTTCTATGGGAAAAAAGAAACATATGGGTTTCAGTGAGATAATTAGAGAAATCGTTTTTATTTTGACGCATTGGGATGTCTTAAGCTTCCATTTGCCAGCTTTAATAAACAGATTGATTTCCCTGCAGTGAATACGATACCACCTCCTCCTCCTCCTCCTCCTCCTCCTCCTACTACTACTACTACTACTACTACTAGTCGTCTTCAAACATTAACAACTGGTGTATCTTCCTTGGAGAAGGTTTGGATTGATCTTGGACTGAGTAGTTGACAGTCTACCAGTTTTACTGAAGAATTTGTGATAATTGGATTTTTGTTTTCATGTGACAATTTGTGATCGATCTGCTTCTAACTTTCGTTACTGATGAATTTTACTTAGAGGAAGCTTCGAATTACATTTGGACAGTAGGTTCTAATTTTCTAATTTCTCTTCTAGCCAATCAGCAGTCCTTGCAAGGAGCTCAGGAGAGGCATGCAAATTCCATTTGAGAAAGTAAGATTTTTCTAATTTGAAATAGAATATAACGATTTTTTTTAAATATTGACAACTCACGTTTTAATAACACAATATTTTACAGTTTTAGTGTACCCTGATACATTAATTTTTTTTGTACTATTTTATTATGGATTAGGTCAAAGATTCAGACAGAATCTTTGACCTGACTGTAAGCTTTTGTTAATTTATTTTACGTAGATGAAGGTTCAAATGGTTGCTAGGATATATTGATGCTGATTCGTCAGTCTTATACGGCAAACAGAGCAGTGGTGACATGGGAGGTGTGGGAAGAAAACTTTAGAAACCATCGGAAGAACTACTAAAGTAAGATAGTGTTTCATCAGCTTTTTTAATATTCACAGCTTTTCCTCGTGATAAACAGAGAATGCCTCATCTGACTGGTTTCAACCTATTTACACAGATGCAGCCTAACTAGATGAAGGTTTGGTTTTCATTGGAGTGGGTAAATCTCAGTTTGGAAGTTTTATTTAATAAAATATGTTGGGTGTTTTTCTGTGTGACAAGTTGAGAATGTAACTTCACAGAAGCTTCAAACTTAAACTGCTGATGTATTTTGAATGATGAAATACTTGAGTGGGCCATGTCAACCCTTATTTTCCAATTCTTTTACATAAATTAGTATATTTGTTTCAAAGTGTTAACTAGAGAATGCTTGTTTTGATTGGTATCACTCCTTCAATGTTGATACTTGTGTTAAAAACATTTTTTTCAAAAAGGCAGGATATTAGAAAGACCTTTTATTATTACTACTCCGCCCATGTGCTGTACTTTTCTCAACATTGAGGGACTGATTACCTCCAACTCCTCCTCATACATCGTTCATTTCTGTAGTGGACTGAAGAAGCCATTGGCTGGCGAAACATTTCTGTAATAAAGATTTCCAAATATTGCACAAGTGTCCCAATCTTTAATATGTTTTTTTTCTAAAACAGGCGAGGCCTAATCATGGACCAGCCCGCGGGGGCGTTGACCCCCGGAACATCGTCCAGATGTACTTCAGGTATGTCCTTATCACCTGTTATTAGTTACTACACCAGTGATCATATATCAATTACCTTGAAGTTTTCTAGGAATTATTCACATTACCTTTAAGCTGTGATGCATTTACTACCTCGTATCATAAAAGTTCTCACAAATTTCCACTAGAAATCGATTAGCTTTATTACTAACGCTAATACACGTTGTCTTCGCTTTAGATTTCTGATAGCTAGAATTCTTTCGTCTTTTTTTGCATTTTGTTAAATTATAATCTACATTATTTTGCAACTGCATTGGTCTTTCTATTTTACCAGGATAAGAATCCTACATTTCTCAACTTTCAGCTGGATCTACCATTTCTACCACCAAATAGTAACCGATCCAATTCATCCTGTAGCTCCCTGCTAACCTGAAATATTTTTGACAGCCTATTTTTGTCTCGTCTGTTCGTAATCTTAGGTATGCTGCTATTTATTCCCTCACCTACGTCATTGGTGTTGATTGTATGCAAAATAGGACCCTGTAGAACTATAAGGACTTCGGAGCATGATAAGACAAGCAAGTTAAAGGACTGCCGAAGGTTACTTATCTTAAATGATGGCCCAACGTCCCCGCAGCCGCCCCCGGGTCCTTTTTTTGAGGAGCCTTAAATGCTCCATCTCTGGGATGTGGGAATTGTTGAAATTGTCACTGAGAAACAGAAACGCAGCGATCACTAGTGTTCTTTGCCTGTTCTCCTAGCGTAAAACACGTTCCCCCTTCCGTTTCTGAAAGCAATATACCCTGCGTTGCGTCCTCAGCCCTCGCTTCGCCTTCCTTACAAAGGATTTGCTGAATTCAGCGTTATTTTTCTTCCTTGCTAAACACTGCAACAGTATTCAATACAAGATAGCAGATTCTTCAGCTTAAGGCTTATCCAGTGTTTTACGATAACCTCAACTTGTAAATAAAGTGATGCAGGGTTTTCCTGTAAATTTTCTGCTAAGGTAAAGAAAGTAATTGCTCTCGTTAACCCACACTATGGTTGCCACGCTGATCTCTTGCAAGGAGTGGCGTGACTCCTGACGCTCTTAGCCTCATACGGAATCAATTAAACTGTTGATCAGAAAGCAAGATGCCATTTGCCCTTCCGGGAGAGTCGAGTCACTCACGTCCCTAAGGGGGGGGGGCTGAAGGGAGCTGATACCCCCTTCTGGAGAAATGTTCTCCACAGGAACACTACTTTTAATGGGTTCAGGTTCTTATTACTTCCTACATCTCTTTGACTCATCTGAGTCTTCAACTTCCAATTGTGACCCCTTGTTTCTGTGTCCCATCTCTGGAACATCCTGTCTCTATCCACCTTGTCAATTCCTCGTAGCATTTTGTATGTCGTTATGTCTCCCCTAACCCTCCTGTCCTTCAGTGTCGTCAGGCCGATTTCCCGTTGCCTTCGTAGGAAATTCCCCTTTGTGTGTGTGTGTAGAAATTCAAGTTAATGGGAATAAGAAAATTATATTCGGTTTAGTACATCGTCGGCCCGAACAAAATCAGAAGGATGACATCCATTTGTATGGCGAAATTAAAAAAACCTAATTTGTATGAACAATGAGAGAATATTACTTAATGATTTTTAACGTGACTAACATAACCTGGAACAGGAGGCTACCAGACTCGTCTGTCAGGCGAGCAGGAGGCTACCAGACTCGTCTGTCAGGCGAGCAGGAGGCTACCAGACTCGTCTGTCAGGCGAGCAGGAGGCTACCAGACTCGTCTGTCAGGCGAGCAGGAGGCTACCAGACTCGTCTGTCAGGCGAGCAGGAGGCTACCAGACTTGTCTGTCAGGCGAGCAGGAGGCTACCAGACTCGTCTGTCAGGCGAGCAGGAGACTACCAGACTCGTCTGTCAGGCGAGCAGGAGGCTACCAGACTTGTCTGTCAGGCGAGCAGGAGGCTACCAGACTTGTCTGTCAGGCGAGCAGGAGGCTACCAGACTCGTCTGTCAGGCGAGCAGGAGACTACCAGACTCGTCTGTCAGGCGAGCAGGAGGCTACCAGACTTGTCTGTCAGGCGAGCAGGAGGCTACCAGACTCGTCTGTCAGGCGAGCAGGAGGCTACCAGACTTGTCTGTCAGGCGAGCAGGAGGCTACCAGACTCGTCTGTCAGGCGAGCAGGAGGCTACCAGACTTGTCTGTCAGGCGAGCAGGAGGCTACCAGACTTGTCTGTCAGGCGAGCAGGAGGCTACCAGACTTGTCTGTCAGGCGAGCAGGAGGCTACCAGACTCGTCTGTCAGGCGAGCAGGAGGCTACCAGACTCGACTATCATAGGATTAGGAAGCCGCCAGACTCGACTATCATAGGATTAGGAAGCCGCCAGACTCGACTATCATAGGATTAGGAAGCCGCCAGACTCGACTATCATAGGATTAGGAAGCCGCCAGATTGAGAACAACAACGTAGTTTAACTGTCGGGATTCTCGGGGCAATAATATTTTGAGTCATGTTCTGACCACAGGCAGTGATCTTATTAAATCATGCGAGGAAGGAGAGAGACTAGGAAACAGTGATCACAACATAGGAATCAAAATTAACACCATCTACGAGATTCAGAATAAAGTATGATGGTTCCTATTTACAGAGCAGCTAACTCTGGCAAGATGCGCAGATATATCATGGACGCAAATTGGGTCGATGTATTAAGTACAAATATTATAGAGGAAATGTGGAGACGGATTGAAATTAATTTTATAAGTATCGAGAAGCATAGCATGTTTTTAAAAATAAACTATGAAAGGAAGCTAGGCTGGAAGGAGACTAAGTGAGATCATATGCAAAAAAGTATTGAAAGTAAACAATTTAAACTGATGATAAACTCTATTATCATACAGACTACAAATGGTTCCAGAGAAAAATGCTAATCAAGAATTTCATAGACTAATTGCACAAATCATCAAAAATAATCCAAATTCTTTAATTACGTTTTTAGAGGAGGGGGAATAAAGACGTAATGAAGGGATCTTTAACTAGCGATAAGGACGGAATAACAAACAGCGGAAATATGGCGTCTATCCTCAACACTAACATGATATCATCTTTTCGAAGCCGTAAAATTGATTTTTAGGTCTTAATATGGACATATTATTGACGACATTAGTGGCCTTGACAAAATAAAATCAATGGAATCAAGGAATATTAAAAAAATAATCAAGCAAACCAGTGGTGTGCGCCGAGTACTTTACAATTTATTCGGCGTTTATCACACAACTGTGTGTCTCGTAGCTCGGTTGGTAGCGCACTCAGCTCACATATTGAGGTTCGTGGTTCGATTCCCGGTACGGGTGGAAACAGGGCGTGTTTCCTTAAAAGACCTGTTCCTCTTCACCTAGAAGAAAATAGCTGCCTGGGTGTTAGCCGACTGGTGTAGGTCGCATCCTGGGGACAAAATTAACCTAATTTGTCCGAAATGTTCTGCATAACAAGGGGCTTTCTGTATAGAATGGCATTGATGTCAGCAATTATTATTATTATTACATTCACTTTATATCAGCCAAACTGGCAGTTAGGTCGACGTAAAGAACAAAAAGGCACAATATCGTGATTGGAACAATACACAAATAATCCGCACATTGGAAAGCTCCTCTTTTTATGTGCGGGTTATGTGTATAAGGTCGGTGTAGCTGCAAGAGGATGCCCTCAGCCATGCTGATTCACATCCAGGTTAATACGACAACCAACTGGGTGTGAACTTCTGTCCAAATTGGTGTTGTTTATATCACCCTGACTGAAGTCCGACTCTGGCTAGCCGCTTGAATACACACATACTGGTCTCTCTTGTATGAGGTCAAATCCTATTGCAGTGAGTGAACTCGCCTTGCTCTCTCTCTCTCTCTCTTTAACATCTAGTTGCACTGTTGCATTTTCAAGATACTGTAAACAGTGGAGGAGGGCATACACAGACACTCAGAAATCTACCTATTGTGTGTGTTTTTGCCTTTATTTTCGAGGTTTGTTCAATGTCTGAGGATTTAATTTACGGTCAGGTACGACAGGCTTTCTCAGCGTACCAGTGGTCGTAATAAGCACTAATGTTAATATTTAACACATCAATAGAAGGTAACCTCAACGTTATTTTAGGCAAATAAATGGAGAATATTATTTGGAACAAGATGGTTAATTTTCTTGAAGATAATGCCCCAGTAATCGGAAATCAGCATTAATTCTGCAATAAAAGATATTGCATGATTTCCTTACTCGATTTTTTCAATTACATATACAAAATCTGGGACGAAAAAGGTCCCATTAGATGTAGTATATATAGACCTCATATAGTATATATAGACCTCATATAGTATATATAGACCTCATATAGTATATATAGACCTCATATAGTATATATAGACCCTTCGAAGACTGCTCATAGACAGTAAACAGAGAATGGTACTCACTAACTGATCCACAGGGATCAGCTCTTGGTCCAGTCGTCTTCATAATGTACATTAATTATATCGAGTTAGACCCAACATCGACGGTAGCAAAATTTGCAGTTGACACCAAATTGAGGAAATATGCAGCATCCAAAGCAGATTGCCTGAGTACTCAGAGTAATCTGCTTTGGATGCTGTGATCGGAGATGTGGAAAAACAGTTTCAATGTAGACAAGTGGTAAGTAATGCACTTTGGGTAAAACAATTTCAAATGTGAATACAAAATATTTGGCAACAAACTTACTGAAACAAATTGAACCTTCGGGAAATAACCCAGAACGTACCAAGCAGTTCTTAAATAACAAAAATAGGCACAATACCGTGACTGGAACAATACACAAATAACCCGCACATAGAAGAGAGTAGCTTATGACGACGTTTTGGTCGTCCGACTTGGACCATTTACAAAGTCACACTAACAGAAAGAAGGGAGGGAGGGAGTTTACATAGAGGAAGCCGACAGGGGCGGGAACAAGAAAATGGTGGAGGAGTAATAGTGGTAGTAGTAGTAGTGGAGTCAGTCAAATACTAAGAAAGAGGACCACTGCAAGGGAGCTAGCGGCCCACATAGGGTAGGGGCAAGAGCACAGAGAGGGTAAAAAATAATAATGAACCACAGAAACAAGGCAAAATAAAGCAAACACAGAGGAGAAAGAAGAAAGAGTTGCCAAAGCCCCTGTCGGCTGCCTATATAAACTCTCTCCTTTCTGTTAGTGTGACTTTGTAAATGGTCCAAGTCGGACCGAAACGTCGTCGTAAACTCCTCTCTTCTATGTGCGGGTTACTTGTGTAGTGTAAGCAGTTCTTGTCTGTGAGCTGCAACCCTGACAGAAAGCTGCCACTCAACCTTTTCTTTTTTTCAGCAAAGAGAAACTACGAGGAAACATGACTTACACCTTCAAGATGATAGGTCTTGATTCACTTACACATGAAGAATTATTTAACTTGCTGAATTATTCCATTAATCTAAGTAACTAAATGAAACTACGACGTAGAAAATTCGATAAGAACGAATGCAAGTTTTTTTTTTTTTTTTTTTGTAAATTGAATTTGACCGGAATAAAATTTTCTGCCCACTAATGTAGTAAGAGCGAACACAATGTAGTCACTTAAGAAACACCTTGACAAGGACTTCGCAAGTATAGGATTTTAATAGACATGTTGTGCCTTAGTGAGAGGAGTTGCCAGAGCCTTCAGGACCTATATGCCTTTATAAATATATGAGTTAAAAGTTTACTCAAATTATTTTATAAGCTAGAAAATGTGAAAATAAATTTACTGAAATCACTCTGTATTACAACAAGACGTGGTAGACCTGGTGCAAAATACCTACTCTAACAAGCAGCCGAGCGACGAGTACTCTAAGAGATAACTTGATGAGTGTCAGAGCTCCACGACTCTTAAACGCCCTCTCTCTGTACGCTCAGCGAATTACCAACAAACCTTTGGCGGTATTCAGGAGTCAAATGAACAACTTCCTCAAGTCAGTGTCTGATCAGACGGGTTGTGGATCATACTTTGGACTGTGTGCGGCCAGCAGTAACAGTTTGGTTGATCAGTCAGGCCTTGATCCTCCTATAGGCTTTGTCTGGGACCGGGCCTCGGGGGCATTGACCCCTGGAAACATCCTTTAGGTATAGTGTGGGGTGAGGGAGGACAGGAGCTAGATCCTGCCAAATACTCACGCTCAACCACTCCCTAAAACCACATTAAACACAGGAAAACCGTCACTTACATTCAATAGATGGAGCAGCCTGAAGTCAACAGATTCTTGATCATTCTGAACATCAGAAATCTGATGATTTGAATGATCAGTTGACAACGAGGCAACCGAGTCAATAACAATGGCAGTGGTACAAGTAGAGGATAGTAATAGTCACAGCAGAGTTGCTGGAAGCCATAATTAGAATTACTGGTATGCACAGTTCTGTGAGTGGCAGTTAAGTAAGATCAGTAGTTTAAGATAGAAACAGTACTAATTTAGTAAATGTAGCTTCAGTCTGTCTGGGGATGCAATCCGGGATGATTAACGCCGCCCCCACTGATCAACTACCTGCAAACATACTCATGAGAAGGATACAGACAGCATCACCATGTTAAAGGGTGCTGGTGTGGAACTAGTCGAAATGACACTCAGACCGACAAGGTAGGACCTGTAGACCCCTTAATCATAAGCAATTACTACAGCAAATTTGTGCTCGGCACGGCCACGGTGGGCGACATTTCCCTGATAAGCACAGATGACAGCCATATATTTGGGCCACTTTCCCAGGATGGGGAAAGTGACCACGAGTGAAGTGACACTGTGGCAAGTGTTTAAGTGGGAATTACTACCAGCCACTGTCCAACCGATACTGCGCACCCACACCCTCACCTCATGCCAGCAGAGACCGAGTCAAACATTGATTGGTCCAAGTACCTCACACTTGAGAGGCTCCTGACAACCACCCTACGTGCCCACACATCCCTGCAAGGGCAGGAAGACCCTGAGTCCTTTGATCTCATGAAATATTGGGTGAGACGAGTACAGCGAGAAACGTTCCCATCTGGCCTTGCTTTCCTGAAGAGTGGGAGTCAGTCATCGAGGAAACTTGCCTTCGTCCATACTCTTGGACTTCACCTGTACTCTGACAACATAGGGAGATGTGAATACAGAATTCCTCCATACCAAGGAGCCCTTTACTTCCTATCTTACTACCCAAACGCCATTGGCAGACAAGGCTGATTATTGATGATGCCCAATGGAGGGTGCACACGGTACAGTTAAAGGTACTCTCCCCCAATTACGCCAGTTCTACTGGATGCACAGGGCACCCAAAGTCTCAATTATCAATTAAGGCATCTGCCATGTCAGCGTACCAGCAGACAACCTTCGCATAACTCGGAGTAGGGAGCTCATTCATTCAAACATAGGAGGCCGGCTGGCACCTTCGAAACTCCCCATCCCCACTACTGTATACCATGGGGGAAATGTCGCTGTGTGGCCCCTACTAATAGACGAGGGCCACATACCCTGAACTGCCCAACGAGAGCTAGACTCCATGAGTCACCCGACAGAACCTTCGAAAGCTCAGGGATGTCGCAGGGCACGATAGCCCATGACCTTGTTTGACTGTCATACACCCCCTGCCTCCCGTGTGTGGGGAATTTCATGATTTCCCAGAACTGTTATGCCCACCCCCAGTGGGGGAATGTATGGAAGAGGGAGGATTGAGGGATATGCTTAAGACAAGTGTCAATTCTGTATATATTTAATTTTAAGAATTAGCCTCGTAACTCCTAGGCTAGTTTTCCATTACAATTACTACATTACTACTACATATATTTAAGCTAAGAGATAGTCGTTAGCTTACTGTAGTAATTATATGTTCCATACATTAATTAAGCTATAGGCACCTTCAGCCCAGGAGTCTAAGTGCCGCCAGGCTGGGACTGGGAGAGTCAGCCGCCTTTGCAATGGTGAGCCACGAAGCGTACTTCCCTCGCGGATTTACCCATACCTCCCTCGATACAGACCTATACAGCGAAAGCTCACTACAACGAGATCGTGGCCCGTCACTCACCCAACAGGTATACAGGTGCACACCTTGCACGTAAGTACCCTAGGTATTAAGTGCTGTCCAAGACTACCAGTCTACCTGCTATGACTTGCCTCTGTCCGAAATCAGGGAGCTTTTGAATGTCGGGGTAAAGTCTTAGTGTTCTTGAGGGCTGAAAATCCTCTACGCTCTGACCCGACAGTATTACCCACCGTGTGATGAAAGTAATTCCAGTCATGGTGCTGTGGATCGTTACACAGTCGTTATAAATCACCTTCCAGGTGAATCTTATGGTATTCGTACCATAACTACCCAACTTTGGAGCCAAAAAAATACAAACCCATAATGGAAATAAGTCACTCTGTCTGACTTTTTTGGGTTATCCTAGATTCTCTACACATATGCTGCTATGTATGAAAATGTATGTAAATGTATTTGTGTATACCTGAATAAACTTACTTACTTACTTACTTACTTACTAATGGCCTCGGTTATAGTCAGGCCAAGATCCTGGTAGCCAGAATCTTCCGAGCCGTCAATATCGACAAGAGAGAGCAAGCATTTATTCCCCTCGATTGATGCTCTGAGAACTTGACGGCACTGGATGGTTCTTGAACGAAATCGTATGCTCGACCAAGTGACACACTAGGCTGTTACTTTGAGAAGAAAAGCATACTTGTAATAATCATCGGGGAACAATAATGTAGGAAACAGCAGTGCCTCGACCTTTATTGATAACATGTTAGAGAGGTCTGATGATGATATCACAAGTGGAGTGAAACAGGGCAATCCCTTTTCACCTGTTCTTTTTAACCTTGTGACTGATGCAGTAATCACTAAACCAAGGGATTGGGGATTCGTACAGAACTGGGTAATGACCAAATATGCATTCTGACTTTTTGTGGTGGCGATATCTTGTATCTGTCTACAGGTTGTCATAACACAGGTTGTCATAACATGAGTCCAATACACATGGTGTATTGGACTCATACACATTGGACCAATACACATGGTGTATTGGACTGGCGAAGCCACTGGCTGACGAAACGTTTCCAAAATAAAGATAACCAAGTGTTGCACAGTTGTCTCATTAATCAAGTTATCAGTTTTCTAAGCCACTTACGTAATAGCACTTCGAGCTTAAAGTTCGATGTACTTCGACGAAAATATTTGTTAGTGCTGAAAGATCATTCTTCTGAATAACGAATCCATCAACACTCTGGGTCCTGCGGAAGAGTATTAGTACTTGAGGGTTCGTGTTGGTGCCCAGGGCAAGGTATTTTTCAATAGCTTCCCATTCCAGGATGGTCGAGAAATCACGGCCCTCCATTCCGCACAAGCCAGAAGATAGGATTACATTTCTCCTCCAATACTTGATGCCCACACTCTCACACCGCTTACTCCTCGGGTAAATGTTTGAAATAGATTAATTCCGTCTGCCACAGAATACTCCAATATCGTTCTTTCACGCACAAGTTGCAGATGGAGGACTGTGATTATTTGATTTTGTTTCCATCGTATGTATACAAAAAAATAAGCTGATTTTTTTTTTATATACTAACTTCCAAAGATAATGGAGTTACTATGGCAGCCAGAGAATCCATCATCCAGGGCAAGCTCTAGTGTTAAGCTAATTCCGAGGTAAATAATAAGTGCTCCCTAGTATAGCATCAGAATGTGCATAATACTTGTGATGGATCTGGTCTCGTGTGATATATCATCCATTCACAGTTGGGTCCGAGCGGCTGCTCTATAGCTGCTCGGATTCAAAGCATCAAGACCTGATGTTTGTGAACTATACGATTCCTGTAACGTACATGGAGCGCTATGTTCAATCACGCCAGGTACGCCCTTGAACTCATGGAGCAAGTGTCAAGACATGACGATATTACTAACTTTGTAAGCGTCCGGTTGAACCATCGAGAAAATCAGGTGGAGAATGAGATTTGTAGGCAACTTCTACTTTACTGTCATCATAGCCTGGAAAGGCACAGAATCTTACATACTGAACATTCAAAAGCAAAAAAAAATCTGCACACTAGCGTATGTGAGTGTAAATACAAGTAGTACGGTATTCTAATCCTATTATCCTAAGTATGGTGAAAGGGGGGTATGGGAAAGGCATCTCATACGTTACCACCTAGTCGATCACTCAGATTTCACTGGCTGAGAGGAATAAAGAGAACGCGTGTACTCTTAAAAGTTCTGGTGCTGACAGACGGGGATATGGAAACATGTTCCGCGGAACTCCCGGTACTCCCAACATCGACCTGTTCCCTCTAAAGAATGTCTGTGAATTTTGGGAGGTTTAAAATGTGCTCTGATGTTAGTGGCAAGTTGGTCCTCTTCCACCCCTGGACGTGGCTGTGGGTGTGTGACCTTGGCCGGAGGCTGCTTGATGAAGTTACTTTCTGTTTTTTTGTATCTGGTGTCCATACTACTGTATCTACTGTATGTGCTTGATTCGGGTCTAATACCGCCGTTTCTTTAGTGTTTTCCCCTGTTAATTATTAATATTATTATTGTCCCTGTGGTCAAGTTTAGCGGCTCAGGGAGTAAAATTAAATCAATTTGGCCCATAACACTTATGGCAAAGCTGCCTTAATTAGTGATGAAGGAAAATGCAACACAAAATAAGGTAAACAATGTGTTAGGTAAAGGAACACTTGTGCAACTAATAAGACAATTATTGTTCAACATTGCTGGAGTGTCCGGCGTTAGTGGGCGTTATGAATTAGCATGAAAGATTGTTATTGTTAATTGTGGATGTTAATGGTTGTTGTTCGTTGATGGTCGTTGGTTGCTGTAGTTAGTCGTGGTTGTTGTTGGTTGTTGTTAGTTGTTGTGATTGTTGACTTTTCTTGTGATTGTTGATGGTCGGTGTTGGCTATTGTGGTTGGTTGTTGTGGTCGTCATTGTTGTTGGCTGATGGTTGTTGAACTCAGTTGTGATCCAAAAAAGGAAAGGATAGTTCTAATACCTTTGACCAAGAGTCTTGTGTATGGCGACACTCACAAACACACACAATAAACACTTTTATCTTTCCTCCCAAGAGAAGAAAATGAGAAAAATACTTCCACTAGTATAGAAGAGGGAGGTGGAAGGAAGAAGAGATAGACGGGGAACACGGCGGAAAACAGGGAGCCAGGAAAGAGAGTAAGAGGTAGGGAGGCAGGAAAAGGTAAGTAGGCAGGAGGGAGAAAACAGGAAATGAGATTGGGATGATGGGAAGCAGGAAGAGAGAAGAGACAGAGAGGAGGGGCGCATGCTTCTACACATGAGACGCAATAAGACAGGGGGAAGGCAGAGTAGGAGAGAAGAAGACAAAAGTGGTTGGAGGAAAGCAGTAAAGCAGGAAGAGAGGAATTACGGGAAGGAAGGAGGAAGGCTGAGAGAGACGGATGAAAGGGAAGAATGAAGCGAGGCAGGAAAAAGGAAACAGAGAGGAAGGAGGAAGGGTTTTGAAGGAAGGATAAAATAAAAGAAGAAATATAAGAGGGAAGGAAGGAGGAAGCGAGGGAAGATATGTTAGTAAATTTAATATGTTAATAATTCAGACTAATACCATCATTGTTTAACCTTTCTTCCTTCACCCTATCTCTCTCTCCCCCTCTCTCTCTTCCCCTCTCTCTCTCCTCTCCATCTCTCTCCCCCTCCTCTCCCTTCCTCACTCTCTCTTCTCCTCTCCCTCTCTCTCCCTCTCCCCTCTCCCTCCTCTCCCTTCCTCACTCCTCTCTCTCTCTCTTCCCATCACTCCTCTCTCCCTCACTCATCTCTCTCCCTCACTCATCTCTCTCTCTCTCCCTCCCTCCCTCCCTCACTCCTCTCTCTCTCCCTCTACTCTTCAAGGGGGGCTCCATGCTGTGGCGATGAGGCTCATGGACTGAGGAATTGGATTCTTCGGTCGTCTTCCTCCGACCGAACCTAATTTTCATCTTCTTGCTCGTAAGTTTCTATGTCTACAAGACATCGCACAACAGCTCCTCCCCTTCTCCCCTCTACTTCTTCAAAGTCCAAACAATCCCCAAAGTGTTTTAACCTCTCCTTCACTTATCCTACCCGGACATGTTTCCTTTCCAGTCTCCGTATCTGGTTCTTTACCTCCTACTAGCTCAGTTAAGAGTGTGCATGTTCATCCTCTCCTTCGTATAGTCATTTCCTCTCTTGTCCCCTCCCAAGTTTCTTCCTCTTCTGTCCCCTCCCAAGATTCTTCCCATGTTAACTCTAAACCTTTCGTCCGCCCTACTTTGGTAACTTCCATCGTCACCCCGACCTTTGCTCACCATCTATCTCGTCCCACATCCAACGTCTTTGTCCTCTAAAACACTTGAAGCTATCTCGGAATATACTGAGGAGACTAAACCACTGATGGACACTGACCCCCCTCCCGTTGCTCCTCTTCACTCTTCTACTCCATCTGCACAACTATTCTTCTCAGTGTTCCAATCCATCGCTGCTTACTCGTTTTCCGCTGCCTCCATATGTGGACTTGACTGACCCTTCTAGTCCATAGATACCTATTGCTTCATACTTCTGATTTATTTACGGTGGGATATCCGAGGCCTCAGAGGTAACTGGGGTGAGCTTCAGGTGTTGCTCTCCCAGTTTTCCCTGTTTGTGTTTGTTTACAAGAACCCAAATTACACTCCGCTGTTATCCATCCTGTCTCGGGCTGTTTTATTATATTCATCAGATCCTTTTTCCCTAGGGGACCTTTAATGAAAGTGCACTTCTAGTATGAACCAGTATACAATGCCATCAAATTTTTGTTCATACTTCGCTGCATTACACTGCAGCGCGCATCTACTTGAATAAGTGGTATACGGTCTGTTTTTTATATCTATCTCCTCGGGCTTTATCTATCCCAGTTAGAGGATCTTCTTTTCTCCCCCTCCAAGGGGTCAAGTGGAATAGCCTAGAAAGTGACGTAGTGGCGGCAGGAACCATACATAGTTTTAAGACGAGGTTTGATAAAGCTCATGGAGCAGGGAGAGAGAGGACCTAGTAGCAATCAGTGAAGAGGCGGGGCCAGGAGCTATGACTCGACCCGTGCAACCACAAATAGGTGAGTACACACCTGCATACACACACCTACACACACACCTGCACACACACCCCGATGCCATGGTGGCTAGCGCTCTTGCTTTACGCACGGAGGGCCGGGTTCAATTCCCGGCGGGGCCGAAACATTTCGAAGTGTTTCGTTACACACACACACGCACAAATACATACAACAGGCCTAGTGTCTAATCGACATGTGCCTAGGACAAAATGGTAACTAACACACCTACCTACACACCTACACACACACACACACACACACCTACATTCTCTCTCGCTTCCTAAGCCTCGGTCAAGGAGAAAGTATAATCACTTATTCAGACATCATAAAATCTCAGGTAGCGGATGTGAAGCGAATTTTAGAACGTGGAATAACACGAGACAGTCGAGGGAGAGATAGGGACGATTCTCTATTGAGATCCTAAATAATTTTTTTTTCAATTACTATTTAATGCATCAAAATATTTTTTTAAGGCGTGTGAGTGTGTGTGGGGTTGTGTGAATTCCATGTGGCATCCATTATTGAGTTGTTTACATTACTATTAAGTTTATGGGATTTTAAGCCAGTTGAATACACGATTGTCAGTAAAGGTTTCTGCAAACAGTTCATGACCAGTCAAGAATACTTTAATCCCTAAAAAGGGAATTTAAGTCAATTCTATGCGTATATTTACTGAGAAATACACATAAATCGTTGTATACAGAATATCCTTATTATTGTAGGTCCGTTGGTCATTTGCTTGGGTTTCAAGCTTGTCGACTATTCATTGGTCATAAAGGTGCCTCTCATCTGTTACGAACACTTTAATCCCTAAAATTAGGATGAAAGTAAATGTCAGGGGAACGCCTTCCACCTGAACAAAAAATTGATGGAAAACTAAATGATAAATAAATAAGCAGAGGATATTAAATAAAGATGGGTTTTAGTGGATTTTACTTAAAATTAAAAAAAAAAAAAAGAATGATCGTTGTGGTTCTGGTCTGTTGGTGAATCAGGAGTATACAATGACCAGATGTTGGAGAAATGATGTTGGTCTCCTCCAGGTTGATGTTAAGACTGCGGAGTAGATGGTAAGTCTCCGATGTTATTGTCTCCTGCGACCAAGAAGTTGGAGCACCACACTGCAGGTGTCAAAAGGTGAGATTCCAAACACAACACCCTCTAAAGCTCGCAAGTTACAGAACTTGACTCAGAGTTGACGTGAATTCCCGTAAGTCCAAGGAAATCTTGCTCACTCGTCTAGCGTCTATCCTGGGAAACCAGTCCAGGAGCAGAGCTGATGGTAAAGAAAATATTCTGGTTACCATAGGCTTGTAAAACATTTAAGATAGAAAAAAGGTGTTCCATAATGTCCAAGTCACTACTGGTAACCCAAGAAAACATGGTAATCAAACACAAGAAATACTCCTGGTAGTTCGTCTTACCTGATCCGGAGAAGAGTGAAGGTGAAGTGACTTTCCACTCCCCAACCGACACCAGGTAAGTCATACTACCAGGAGTTTAAAGTAAAAACCCTCAACAGACACCCGGGAACAAGAGTTTTGCCCCAGCCCGCTAGATGGTAGTGCGGGCTGTAACTCATTAACAATACTCCCAGCTGACTGAACAACCGTAACCCTATTTACACTTTTCCCTCACAGTAAACTTGCAGTATATATACTCTAAGACGCACACATATCTGTGTGTGTATAATCGTGTAGAGAAAGAGAGAGAGAGACCTCTGTGTATATATTAAAGTTTCCCTGAAAGACGATTATTGGCTCTTGAGACAGTTATTGTTTGTGTAGTGAAGTTTTCCTGAGAGCAATGATCCCGGGGGATAGGTGAGTACAAATAGAGAGCGTGTCTGTCTCGCGCCCAGCAGACGGAGGATCAAACCTCCACAAAGTATTGCGCTGAATAACCCAAATAGGTTTAGCGCTTTATTAATATTATAATAAAAAAAAAAAAAAAAAATGATCCCGGGATTTTCATCCTGCGCTTTGTCTCTAGTTCTTACCTACTCAGCACTTTGCTATGGACGTTTGAGTGAAAAATATTATGTTAGATACTCATTGCCATGTGAGGTACACCTTTCTAGTACTGGGTAGGGCCTCCCTTTGCCCCCATAACTAGCATGAATTCTTTGTCGCATATATTCAGAAAGATGCTGGAAACATTTCTTAGAGATCCTGGCCCTTGTTGGCATAATAACATCATGCAGTTGTTGCAGATTTGTTGGCTGAATATTTATTCTGCGAATCTCCCGTTCCACCACATTCCAGAGGTGTCCACCACATTCCAGAGGTGTCCACCACATTCCAGAGGTGTACACCACATTCCAGAGGTGTACACCAAATTCTACCATCTGCACCTCGCAGCAGAAATCTCGATTCGTCAGGCCTGGCGATGATTTTTCCAATATTCAACTGTCCAGTTTTGCTAAGCCTGTGCCCACTGTAGCCTTAGTTTCCTGTTCTTAGCTGACATGAGTTAAACCCACTTTAGTTTATTTTATCCCATCCACTTCAAGGTTTATTGGGTCATGCGTTCCAAGATGCTCTTCTGCATACCATTATTGTAATGCATGATTGAGATACTCCCACCTTCCTGTCAGTCTGAACCGGTTTGGCCATTCTCCTCTGACCTCTTACATTAACAACGCGTTTTCCTCCCACAGCACTGCGGCTCACTGGCTTTTTTGTGTTTCTCACACTATTCTCTATAAAATCTAAGAGACTGATTTGTGTGAAAAGCCCAGAATATCATCAGCAGTTTAAGATACTCAAACCACCCTGTCTGCCACCAACAATCAGTCCACGGTCAAAGTCACTTAGATCACATTTCTTCCCCATTCTGATGTTCAGTATGAACAGCAACTGAGCCTCTTGACCATGTCTGCATGCTTTCAGGCATTGAGGGGCTGCCATGTGATCGGCTGATTAGATATTAGCATTAATGAGCATTTGTACAGGTGTACCTAATAAAGTGGCCATTGAGTGTATGTTTGCATTGTACATTATTCAGTGTGTACATAACAGTTACTAGCTGCGCACATAACATTATGCTACAGACGATAGCATTATGATTATATTACAGAGGGAGGGAGAGAAGGAAAATGGGAGAATGTGTAATTGTGTGTGTTTGTGAGAGGGGGAGAGGGAGAGGGAGGGAGAGAGGGAGAGGGAGGGAGAGAGGGAGAGGGAGGGAGGGAGGGAGGGAGAGAGAGAGGAGGGAGGGAGAGAGGGGGAGAGAGAGAGGGAGGGAGAGAGAGAGGGAGGGAGAGAGAGAGGGAGGGAGAGAGGGAGAGAGGAGAGAGAGAGAGAGAGGAGAGAGAGGGAGGGAGAGGGAGGGAGAGAGGGAGAGAGGGAGAGAGAGAGGAGGGAGAGAGAGGGAGGGAGAGGGAGGGAGAGGAGGGAGGGAGAGAGAGGGAGGGAGAGAGAGGGAAGGGAGAGAGAGAGGGAGGGAGAGAGAGAGGGAGGAGAGAGGGAGAGGGAGAGGAGAGGGAGAGGGAGAGAGGAGGGAGAGAGGAGGAGAGAGGGAGAGAGGGAGGGAGAGAGGGAGGGAGAGGGAGGGAGAGAGAGGAGGGAGAGAGGAGGGGGAGAGAGAGGGAGAGAGAGAGGAGAGAGAGGAGGAGAGAGGAGGGAGAGAGGGAGGGAGAGAGAGAGAGGAGGGAGAGAGGGAGAGAGGAGGGAGAGAGGGAGGAGAGAGGGAGAGAGAGGAGGAGGGAGAGAGGGAGGGAGGAGGAGGAGGAGAGAGGGAGGAGAGAGAGAGAGAGAGAGAGAGAGAGAGGAGAGGGAGAGAGGGAGAGAGAGAGAGAGGGAGAGAAAGTGAGGGAGAGGGGAAAATTATTTTTAAACTATTAGATTTCCGAATCGGAATCCTTTTGGAAGGACTCAGCAAATGATTCGTGAACGAGGAATTCAAAATTGAAGGATTTTTTTATATTTTACCCAAGGACTTCTTAGCTTCAGGGTTGATGCGGGGAGTAGAAGGAGAATGAACGAGAGAGAGAGAGAGAGAGAGAGAAGAGAGAGAAGAGAAGATGATGATGATGATGATGATGATGATGATGGTGAAAATGAAGGAAGACCTGTTAGGGGAGTCTTAATTAACACTAGGCGTAAAAGATTCCGGAATGATTCCAGTACTGTTGATACCGGTATCACCAAACCTGTTTTAAACATTCCCCTCCCGTTCCCCCCTCCCCTTCCCCCACTTCCCCTTACCCCACTGTGTAACGGAGTAATAACGTCCTTGTGTGGTGAGGTAATGACGCTAATGAGGAGCAGTTGTTGACAAATTTGTGGAGGAATAATGACGTCACAGGAGGGGCAGCTCATTGTGTAGGGATAATGACGTCACTGACTATTTAATGACGTCACTGTTTGGTGCAGTTGTGCTATTAATAACAAAAAAAAACACAATACCGTGACTATAATACACAAATAACCCACACATAGGAGAGAGAGGAGCTTACCGCGACGTTTCGGTCCCACTTGGACCATTTACAAAGTCACACTTTCACCACTCTTGTACCACCACTTTCACAGGTCAGTCTGCCTTGGTGTTAATAGACCGAGGTTTTACATGTGATCTCTCGGTGAGAAGACTCAACACAGCGGTACAGCGTTGCATCACCCATACGGTCTTACTGCATTTCTAATATAATAAATAATATTTTAAGTGAAAGAGACGAATATTTTTTTTTCTGGGTGTCTACGTATTAGTGAAATTATTTTTTTAAAGAGTTAATGACCTGGTTTTGCTGGGAACACCATAAAGAGTTTATTTTTTATTTATTTTTTACAAAAAAAAAATCGAATTATTTCGTAACCGGACTTGTTTCGTGTCTGACTTCAGACATCCTGGGACACCCAATCAATATTTATAGCATATTTGGGATCTATACTCGAGGGGAGTTGGCTAAATCTACATGAGGTATGGCTGTGCCTGTTTGCTTCTCATCAGCATTGTTAAAAGCACAAGATAATGGAACAAGCATCGCCTCACCCAACACTTGATAGGGCCGTCAGACGACATACGTAAGAACATCAGAATGAAGGAGAGGACTGTAGCATCCCTGTTGGTTCCAAGCTGACGGCTCCTCTGGATCTCCAACCCTTCTCACTCACAAATTTTTCTATCCAATTTCATTCCTGCCAAAGATCATCCAGTCACTTAACCTCTCTGCCACTCAGGTGCTTGGCTGTATAAGTTCATGTCCTATTCAAGGGGGGGCTCATTGTAGTGGTGAAGAGGCCATTGGTCTGAGGTATTGGACCTTTTGGTCTTCTTCCTCAGACCAAACCTAATTACTCCCCAATCCTCCCTTCCCTATCCCATCCCCCCTTTATTTCCCCTTCCTACCCCCTCACAACCCCTTCTTTTTGCCCATCCCGTTTGTAGCCTCTGGGGTCCTTCCCTCTGGCATTACGGTTTCTAGGTAAGGGGAAATGTGGCGGAGTTCATTCTGCTCCGTGAGGTTCCTCGGGTGTGGTGTAGTTTGCCGTGGAATCTGGATTATCCAGAGGTGCCTTGCTTCCTTCCCGAATTTCTGAGAAGTGGGCGGGGTGTCCTGTAGGTGACGGGTATATCTCCAGAGGCTGCCTGTTGGTTCTGGGAGGTGGTTTGGTAGATGCGAGGTTACTAATCTGGCTGGTTTACTACCGTGATGGGAAGGGTATGGCATGGGGTTTTACGCTGCATCTGCGTAATGAAGTCTTCGTTCCATGATAACCCTCCTCCTCCCAGTCCCCATTGGACCATTGTCTAGACTCTTCCCATACCCCTGTACCTTCTGTTGGTGATGCTTTGTCACCTGCTTCAAGTGCTGAGGCTCCGCCTCCTTCTGTTAGTGCCTCTGCCTCTTGCAAGCCTTTTAACTATGCATCCCGCTTCCCCAAATGCAGTGCGATGGTTTTCAGATCGCCCACCTACCTCGGGTTTGGCTGCCCGCGGAACTATGCCTAAACGTTCCAGACCATTTACTGACGACGGTTCTTCGATGTTTACTCATTCTACCCAAAAACGACCTACACGACACCCACTACCTTTAAGCACCATATTTACAAGTACACATTGGACTAAATTCTTTTCCCAACAACCGACATATCCAACTGATTATCTTTCTGACCATAGGATTGGTAAAGCTCTTTTACAACACGTTGGCCAAAATATATCCTTTCACGCTCTTCGAAGTGGTGCGCACGTCATTACAGTTCAGAATGCAGAACACGCTCATGATCTTTCCCATAATACTTCCATTGATAACATTCCAATCACAGTTCACAAGTACGCTACTCTCAATTCTTGCTGTGGTACGGTGGTTTTACCGCATACCATTGTACAAAGTGATTTTCTGTCTTGCAGTGATATTTTGGAGCAATTAGCTTTTCAGGACCTTCCTGTTCTCAAAGTGGATACATATGTCCTATCCACTCGTGGGTGAAGGCGCCCCTAATGCCATGGCATGCCAGTGGGTCTCCTTGCATTACAGTTTTATAATTGTAACTACCAATAACAATGTACACTTGTAACATGCATCGAAAATAAAAATAAAATAAATATTATTATTATTATTAACAGGGGGCTAGTCAGAGAGATGATTTTTTTTATTTCTTGTCCAATTTCAATGAAATTTTTACAGGGATTTAAATAGCCTTTGAAACCTACACACTGTAGTAACTTTTTGCCTTAAAAGATAGATAGAAAAAAATTAATATTGCCCAATTCTATAGGTTATAAAACTCTCCCTAGTTGACATTAGATGATAGATAAGGGATAGATAATCTTGATAACCCGTAACAGCGAAAATGTCAGATTGCATAATAAAAAATGTTGAAGTTTATTGATTTTTTAAAGATATTATGGTAAAGATTTTTTGGTAAAAATATCGCAAATCCCCTCTACATGCTAGTAGAACCATCATTACTCAATAAGGTGTGCAAAAATTATGACACTCCTATTAATACTTTTCGCAAAAAAAGTAACACAATGTCAATAACTTATTTCAGCGTTATTCATTTATGGTTTTCTGTAAAACTCTATGGTTACGGCCCACCAAATCTCAGCATTTTGCAGACCTCAACACCTGTTGACACCTCACAGGCGACTCAGCTGTTATGAGTCCTGCACTTGAATGGAGTCCTCAAATATGTTGCTATGTAGTGTATTTTGAATAAAACAATCATAAAAATCGTAATTTTTGGAGAGAAAAAAAAAAACACTACTTGCCATCGTCTTATTTTTTGAGAGCAAGAACAAAAAAATTTAATTTGGGAAAAAACATACTTAGAAATACGATAGAAACAAGCTGATTACATCAATATGTTGCCAGAATTATGCACTATTTTTTTGTAAGAAAACATTTTTTTTTCCTTTTTTTATCACTCCTAAAACACCTAGCCCCCTCCTTAACCTTTGACTGCCGTAAACTCCCGTCCTCCATTTATATCGCAGGCCATCGTCTAGAGGTTCGTAAAGTGGTCCCTACTCCCCAACAGTGTGAAAATTGCTGGCGCTTTGGACACCCCTCTAAATACTGCAGATCTGCGGCGGAGTGCCCGGTCTGCAGTGCAGCAGATCATACAAATATTTCTTGCAGTCTTCCCCTCACCTTGTCTCAATTGCAATTCCTTCTTTTTCCCACCATTGTCAGGTCTATCATAATGAACGATAAATCCATTGTTATAGGGAGAGCGAAGGCCTTACTTATGCTATGGCTGTCTATCAGCTCCGTCTTCAGGGGAATCTTCCTCGTATCCCTTATTCACGAGTAGCTAGAAGACCTCCAACCTTAGCAGTTCCCCCTTCCTATCAGCTCCTCTGGTGTTGTGTCTTCTGGGGTCACCCCCGTCTCTAATTCTTTCGTAGTTTTACCCTCTGAAGCTCCCACCTCCTTTCCTACTTCTACCTCTACTTCTCGCTCGATAGTTTCTCATTCTGCATGGCCTCACATGCCTGCATTTTTTTCGTGCCTACCACAAGCCCAAGTTTCTTCACATTCCTCCAGTGCTTGCAATTCCTTTTCGACCACGGTGCCTAGTTCTCACCCCCTTTCTAACTCTCACACGGAGGTGGTGGTTCACCCCTCCCTAGCATAATCCCCTCTCCTCCTGTCCCCCCCCCCCGTCTTCTTCCCCAGTTACCTTCCAACATTCTTCATCTCCTGTTTCACCACAGGACTCTTCTGCTCCTGCCATCCCATCTCTCCAGGTTCATTCTCCCCTCCCCTCTCAGATCTCTTTGGTTCCCTCCATAGTCTTCCCAATCTCTACT
The DNA here is from genome assembly GCA_009830355.1 of Cherax destructor. Classification (NCBI taxonomy): domain Eukaryota; kingdom Metazoa; phylum Arthropoda; class Malacostraca; order Decapoda; family Parastacidae; genus Cherax; species Cherax destructor. The sequence continues at coordinate 332,336 of WNWK01000908.1, forward strand.
TGCTCTACCTCACCTGTCTCTGAAATAATGATATCGGCATCTTCCTTATCTGCTGAAACACTTGATGCTATCTCTAACTATATTGCGGAGACGAAGCCCTCGATGGACACCAATGCTCCTCCTTCTACCCCTTCTTATTTTTCACGACCCTCGCAGCAATTTTTTCCTTCGCAGCATTGTTTCCTCCTGGTTTACACGCTTACCTGTCTTTGTCTTTGTAAATAATGACTTAAAATGAAATATTCGTGGCCTCAGGGGTAATCGGGGAGAGCTTCATGTGTTGCTCTCCCAGGTTTTCCCCAATATGAGTCGGGTTACAGGAACCCAAAATTCGTTCAGCCGTTATTCGTCCCATTTCAGGCTGTGCTGATCCCTTTCCTGATGAATCATTTAATGAGAGTGCATTTCTTGTGCGCATTGGTATACCGTATCAACAGGTCTTTGTTCATTCTCTGCTGCATTATACTGCAGCCCATATTTATTGGCACAGATGGTATAGTCTGCTATCTCTCTCTCTCCCCATCCCATTCATTCTGTATCATCTTTGGGGAGGGTCCCATTGTGACTCTCGTTGTGATCAGTTAAGATAGACTTCTCACTTCTCATCCTCTTCTTGTTTTAAATACAGGTGAACCAACCCATTTTAAATTATCGCACCCAGTCTCTCTCTTGCATTGATCTTTCTATCTGCTCTTTGTCAATCACACTTGATTACGCTTGGTCTGTTCTCCCAGATTTGCATGACAGGGATCACTTTCCTATTCTTCTTGCTTCTACTATGTATTCCCGACCGCCTCGTAGCCCTCGTTGGCAATCTGGACGAGCGAATTGGAAATTAAACTCTCATCTTGCCGCTTTTTGTGAGGACCCCTCTTCGTCCTCTATTGATGAGTTGGTGCACCAGTTTTCGACCTGAGTTTTGACTGCAGCATCACGTTTTATTCCTCAAACCTCAGGCAGGCATTTTCAGACATGCGTGCCTTGGTAGGTCTCTTGCGTGTGCCCGTGTGGTGCATTTGAAACGCTCTGCGTGAGACCGTTATTGGTATAATTGGATCTTGGATCGTCTCTTGGATTTTAAGTGGGCAAAAGCAGTCGCTCGCTGCATCATACACTACGCTAAACGCACTTGTTGGCAAGACAATGTGTCTACCATTACTTGAACTTCCCCTATGTGTGCGGTTTGGAAGAAGGTACGGAAGTTGTGTGGCAAGTACGCTCTGGTCCCAGCTCCTGTTTTGTGGGTTGCTGGTGTTAGTGTTGCGGAACCTCTTGAAGTTGCAAAGGAAATCGGGAACTATCTTGTTCGTGTCTCCCAAGGGCTTCACCTCCTTCATTTCTCGCTTCTAAGTCTAGCAAGGAGCAATTGCCCTTGGATTTCTCTTCTAATGGAATGGAGCCGTATAATGTACTTAACACTCTCCTAGACCTATGTTACGATCAGGGCCTCATTTATTAGCCTGTTTTCCCCCGTCGTAACAAGTTATTTAATTAAACTTTGATTGTTTCATCGTTAGAGAAAATCATTATAGTATTAGGGTAAGGTTTTAGGAGATTGACCCAAGCAAGTAAAATTTGAGAAATTTAATATAAAAGAATTCATATATTTATTCAGTGTATGGTATAAAGTTATCTCTATTGCAGTGTAATACATCATGCTAAACTTTATTAGACTTGTTTCTGTACAATAATCATTCTCAATGACATGAGTTTTATACGAATAATATTTTACATTAACGTTTCGCAATACAATAACTGAGACTATTGCCTCAATAAAGGCAGAGAAGTATAAAATATCAATTGAAACATCAAATACATTTTCTTGAGACGATAATTCAGAATACTGACCAAAGCTCTGCTAATACAAGCTATCACCGTAAGTCGTGGATGAATAGACAATTTTCAAACCATACTAGAGACTTAACAAACCCTCTTAAAGGTGGAATAACTTCCCAAGCCTACTCCAAAGAGCGTATAACTACTCTTGTGAAAGTCAGTGAACCTACTCCTGGTCAGGAGTGGATGTGTGAACCTACTGACGATCGTCAATGTTTGATGAAACGACGTCATGTAGGTCACGTGACTGAGGGAGGGGAGACCGGCCACTACCTAAACAGGTAAGCGGCAGTATGACTAGTGGTCTCACACTACATGAACACCACAGTAAAATGTAACATCTTACCTACAACATAGCTAAATCAAATAATAGTATAAAGTAAGACATTTTCGTTTTAGCTAATAACTGAAATATCTCCAATATACCATTATGATAAAAATACACACAATATAAAATGTTGGTCAAGGGTATACCCGTAACAACCTAGAGTCTACACTTTCCGCTTGCCAGTCATCGGCAGCTGGGTCTGATGATATTCATACCAGTATGCTACAACATCTGCATTCTACAGCCCTTATAGTCCTTTTGTGTCTTTTCAATTTTGTTTGGACAATCTGCCATTGTCCTACCCGTTTCGCAAACCAGGCACCTCGGGGCTTGATACCTCTCACTATCGTTCCATTGCTCTGACCAGTGTAGTCTGTAAGGTGATGGAACGATTGGTGAATAGACGTTTGATATGGTATTTGGAGACTCACAATAGTCTTTCTCCTCACCAATATGGCTTTCGCAAGGGCCGCTCTACTTTGGACCCCTTGCTCCACTTAGATACCTATGTGCGAAATGCCTTTGCTTACAAACACTCCATCCTAGCAGTCTTTTTTTTATCTTGAGAACCTTATGACACCACTTGGAGGTATAACATTTTAGCCCAAGCCCACTCCTTAGGCCTCCGCGGTAATCTACCAACCTTCCTTGCTGCTCTCTTATCTGACAGACATTTTCGCGTCCGTGTTGGCGCCTCGCTTTCCTCAGACTTTGTTCAAGCCGAGGGAGTCCCACAAGGTTGTGTCCTTAGCATTAACCTTTATCTCTTAGCTATAAATGACCTACCTTCCGTTCTTCCATCACATATTTGGTAAGTAAGTAAGTAAGTTTATTCAGGTATACACAAATACATTTACATACATTAGCATACATAGCAGTATATGTGTAGAGAACCTAGGATAACCCAAAAAAGTCAGCTATAGCTTACGCAGGCGCTGATGTCGCCTGGTAGCAGCCTCCCTTCAGGATGCGACTGACCGAGTTTCCCATTGCCCCACTTCTCATGGCTTTAAATTTTCTAGTATGAAAACCCATTTCATTACCTTCACTAGACGTCCTCTTATCCCAGATATTCCATTGTATTTACCTGCTCAAATATTTAAGAATGTGATACGGTCAAGTTTCTTGGCCTTCTTTTCGATCGCTGGTTGACATGGAAACCTCACATTTCGTCTTTGAAGACAGCTTGCCATGGTCAGCTGAATCTCCTTAAAATTCTTGCGCATCGTTCATGGGGAGCAGATCGCCGGACTCTCCTCCGTTTGCATTCCACCCTCGTCTTGTCCAAGCTGGATTATGGAGACCAAGTCTATTCTGCTACTTCTCCTTCCACTCTTTCTAAGTTATATCCTCTTCATCATCAGGGTCTATGTTTATGCCTTGGTGCCTTTCGTCCATCCCCTGTTGAAAGCCTTTATGATGAAGCAAATGTTCCTTCCTTAGCTGATCGTTGTGATGCTCATTGCCTTCGTTACTTTGTCCGCGTTCATGACCTTCGTGTTCCATCTACATATAGGTTGGTTTCAGACATTAGTAAACGCCCATTATTTGTTCGACGCCTCTGCTTACTCCGACCGTTTTCTCTTCGTCTTCATTCACTCTTGTCCTCTCTCCAGTTACCTCCCTTGTATATTCATTTAGCATCTGCCTTTTCCCTTTCCCCTTTTGAGGTTCCGAAGCTTCGTGTCTGTTCTCCCCTACTGCCGTGCGCCATAGCTCTCCTACCTACGACTGCTTCTCGCTCTTTTCTTGATCACTTATGGTCGCATGCTCATGCCGTCGCTGTTTATACAGATGGTTCTAAATCTTCTGATGGTGTTGGGTTCGCGGCGGTGATCCCTGACGATATTGTCTGAGGTCATTTGTTAGAATCGGCTAATATTTTTACTGCCGAGTTGTATGCCATCCTCATAGCACTCCGTATTACATATATGTCTCCTTCGACATTTGTAATTATTTCAGATACCCTCATTGCTTTACAAGCAATTAAACAATTTGATTACCCTCATCCATTAGTCCTTCGTATTCAACTATGGTTGCGCCGTTTGGCTAGCAAAAACAAAGACGTCGTTTTCTGTTGGGTCCCTGGATATGTTGATGTGCAGAGAAATGAACAAGCGGATGCTGCTGCATAGTCAGTGGTGCATGATTTTCCGGTTTCCTATAGAGGTATTCCGTTTAGAGTTTATTTTCCAGTCATCTCTGGCCGTCTTCACAACCATTTGCAACAACAGTGGTCGGGCATGCACCATAACAAATTGCACTCTATTAAACCGCTTTTAAGTTTGGGGCCATTATCACCGTTGCCGTACTCGGGAGAGTGCATTCTCCCGTCTCCACATTGGCCATACTCGCCTTACCCATGGGTAGCTCATGGAATGATACCCTATTCCTCTGTGAGGTTTATCGTGTCCCTATTTCGGTTCTTGTAGATTGCCTGGTTTACCAGCGAGCAGGATTTGTCTCCAACGCCGTCCCCCTCCCTACCACTCTTACTTTACCTTCTCTAATTACAGACGGTCCTACCTTGGACTTACGATCACTTTTTGACTTTTTGTCAGCAACTGCTTTACTTTACGAACTTTGACACACAGCCCTTAGTGTCCCTTCCACCCCTTTTCTCCCCTCACCTCTGATCCCCTCTCCACTTAGCTGTTAATAGCCCTAGCACTATTTTCTACCCCGCAGCGCTGTATGACCCTTGTCGGTTTAGCGCTTTCTTTGATTATTATAATAATAAGTTCATGTCTTCCTACCTAAGTTTACATTAGGAGTGAGAAACGTCCCAGGATCGAAACTTTTTCAATAAAATGTCAAAATGTTTGCAATTTACGTCTTTTTCTGTTTAACTTCTACTAATATCCTAATAGCCCTCATCCTCACTGCAGGATTACTTTAAATCACATTCTTCTAGAATTAATCCACCTGTACAGTGGCTAGTTTACATATCTCCTCGAAGTAAACTTTTTAACATTCCGAGTGCTTATAAACTTAAGATATATATATATATATATATATATATATATAGGTAGGAATTTATTAGATGGCTCCAGTGGGAAAGGCAGGCTATCTGGCCTGTCATAATTGAGAAGGTACATTGAATAACATCCTCCATCTCTGAGGTTTAAGAGACCTCATCTTGTGAGATTTATGTTTCTCTATTGCAAACTTTTCCTAACCTTGTTGTCATATCTGACAGTGAATTGTTTCTTATGTATATCTGAGGAAACACAAATTGTGATACCAGATGATTCCAATAGTTTGAGAACTTTATATTTCTTTCTCTCATTCACAGTTTTTTTTTTTTTTTTTGTTGGTTAAAGAAAGTTGAGAGTATATCACATCCAATAAATATATGCTGAGGCACAATTCAGTGTGCAAAGTTCTTTACATTCATGTTTTCTTCTGCATCAAATTTATTAATATATATATTACGAACACATGTGTCTTATGAGTGGCTTGTACACCTGTTCGTAAGCGAGTCAACAAGATAACCAACTTAGTAATGTAATAACGAGCAAAAGACAGCAGAAAAAAACTTCTTAAACATTTTTTTCCTACAACGATGCATGCACTAGCATATACAGTATATGTACAGTAAATTCAGAAAGTACGTACAATGAGACAATTTGCCAGCAAAGAGACGCTGAAATGTCTTCGACTAGACTTGGAGGTAAGTAATTCAATGAGTCCCCTGACGTCGCTTCACAGAACTGGCTAATTTTCTTGTGATTGGCTGGGTGGACCGAGGAATTAGCATAGCAGTGGAGCCCCTACTGCTACACTCTTAACTGCCAGTTTACTTATCGGGAGGGCATGCCTATATGGGTGTGTGGCATTCGTCGAATAAATTGTAATGTATTCTTCGCATGCCACAAGCACACACGAGTTGAGAAGTGAACATAGATAAGAGTAACGTGATGAGGGTTATCAAACGATTTAGATAAAGAAAAACTGGATATCACATTGGAGGGAGGAAGTGAATGTGTTCAGATATTTGGCAGTTGACTTATCAGCAGATGGGTTTATGAGGTTAACCACAGAACTGAAGAAGGAAAAAAGGTTAGAGGTGCTTTGAGGTATCTGTGGAGATAAAAAAAAACGTTATCCAAGGAGACAAAGGAGGGAATGTACGAGGGTATAGTGGAAGCATCACTCTTATACGAGTGTGTGAAGCATGGGTTGTAAATACTGCAGCAAAGAGGAGGGTTGAGACAGTGGAGATGTCATGTCTAAGGGTAATGTGTGGTGTAAATATTTTGCAGAGAATTCGTGGTGTGGAAATTAGGAGGTGCGGAGTTACTAAAAGTATTAGTCAGAGGGATAAAGGGGGTTGTTGAGGTGGTTTGGTCATTTAGCAAAAACTCGTTTAAAAATAAGTCCTTTCTAAAATTTTCTAAAATTTTCTAATTAATAATTTTGTAAAAAAAGAACCTTAGAAAACGTATCTAACCTTATTATAACAAGCGTAATTTGATTCAGCCTAATCCAACTAAATATATTTTAGATAAGTTTACAATAATTTAATAATAAACAAACACACAGAATTTTTTTTTCGTTAAGTTCAGAATGATTTTTGCGAAATTAGTGCATACACAAATTTCCGCTTGCCTTATTCACCAAGAAGAGCGTTGTTATTTAAGCCAAAATTGCAAGTTTTACCTATTCGGCACGACATATATCAACAAACCACCCGCATCCCACAGAGGCAGGGTGGCCCAAAAGAAAAACCGAAAGTTTCTCCTTTTTCAATTTAGTAATATATACAGGAGAAGGGGTTACTAGCCCCTTGCTCCCGGGAAATAGTCGCCTCTTATGACATGCATGGCTTACGGAGGAAAAATTCTGTTCCACTTCCCCATGGACATAGGACATAAGGAATAACAAGAACTAGTAAGAAAATAGAAAACCCAGAGGGATGTGTATATTTATATGTTTGTACATGGATGTGTAAGTAGAGGTAACACGACGTACCTGAAATCTTGCATGTTTTTGAGACAAAAAAAATATACCAGCAATCCTACCATCATGTAAAACAATTACAGGTTTCCGTTTCACCCTCACTTGGCAGAACGATAGTACCTCCCTGGATGGTTGCTGTCTACCAATCTACCACCTAGGATTATATATATATATATATATATATATATATATATATATATATATATATATATAATTTATTTATTTTACCAAACTTCGGTTAAGAGAACACAATGTACATGTAACATTATCCACTAAGCCATAGATCCTACAAAGATCACTCACCCAGCAGAGCTAGGTGTTGTTCGTGATCCGAGTACACTCGTGGCAGTGGTCTGCTCAAGGATTTTTTTTCAGCCTCCTGTTTGAATACCCGCCTCCACTAGCAGTCTGTAGAGTGTGTGATCTGATTGTACTAACGATCGAACTACAGATAACCCAATAATGCCAGTATATCATCCCACAGGGCTACCCACAACAGTCGACTAACACCAAAGTACCTACTTACTGCTAGATAGTTGGGACAGTGTTACGCAGTGTACTGCAGTAGAATTTATATAAAAAAAATAATACTTTATATCTCCGGTATTATTATGAATCCGGACGCGTTTTATTCCTGTCAGTCAGGCAGAGTGGTCAGAAGAGGAGCAGATGAGGTGTGTGTTTAGGGTAGTATGAGACAGGCGGTGAAGGGGAAGAATCATCACGTTTGGCGTTGGTTAAAGTAAGTGGGGAATGATTTCGGGAATTTAGGCAAAATGTAATTTAGTTAGTGTGTAAATGCTCTCATGTTTTTTGTAAGGCCCTAGTGTGTGCAAGGGTCTGTGTTTTGGAGAGTATTTAACGTTTTAACTATATGCTAAGTAGCCGGCAGAAAGTTTGGGATTATTGAAGCCTCCCTGTTCTATTATTCACTAGTAGCAGTGTGCTAGTGAGCTGATGTGAAATGGAGTAAAGATGTTGTAGTGGAGTAGATTATAAGTTGTATATAAGTTACTTTAATATAATATATATTTGTGTATAGGTGAGTTTTTGTGTCTCATTATAATTAATATTGTTTAACATATAATTGTATGCTGGTCCGAGAGTTGCTGTGTTTATCAGTGTAATTTAAATGGCAATAGACAGCAGATTTAACAGCCATTTAGGAGCCAGGACCTTTTATTTAAGTTAGGATATCAAAGTCGTAATAGACAGTAAGTGTAAGTAACCATACACAATGTTTTCACCCGTGCAGGGGATCGAAACACGGACACTGCATGTGTGAGCGAAGTGAGATTAACAGTTTTTCTTCAAAGGTCATCATGTCCCTGAAATGCATAAAAAACAAATTGGAAATTCAAAATTAAAATTTGTTTGAAATTTGTTATTGGATTTGCAATAAAAATTACCTAAATCCACTTTACCGAACTTCTGTGTTCTACTCTTAGAAAAAAAAAATGATCAGACACACTTTTAGTGTTCGTAATTAAATTTTACGTCCAAAAATATATATAATATATATTCGGATGAAATAATTACCATTATTTAAAAAGGAGAGCCCAGATGAAATTTTATTATGGCAGCAGTCTTGGATAGAGCCTCCTGGCACACTTAACACAAACTCGTTTTCCTTGAGAAACCATTCAAGATATCAGTAAATCCTTCACGTTTTTAAACCAGTGATTTGGTCATTAATTCTTATGATTATATGTTAGTATTATTCAAGTCTCAAAACTCAGGCTTAGAGACTTCATTACGTCTCATTAGAAACCCATTCTGACAGGGAAAGATAACTGGCTTTAGTTCCCAGTATGTAACTCTCATATACAGTAGGGCAGCAGCACCGCTTTAAAATCAGCATCATATCCGCGTATGTTTCCTTGGCTTTGTTATGATGAGCATCCGGTACAGCCAGGCGGCTTTCATACAGTAAAGCTAATATAAGCAAGACAATGATGATAGTCTTCAAGCCACTTGTTCTCTGTACCCTGCAACACTGCTGTACTCTGACAGCTCCGTTCAAGACGGATACAATTGCAGCCCTGGAGAAGGTGCTGAGAACTTTAATTTCTCGCCTCAATTCAGTTTAACAATTAAATTATTGGGAAAGTTTGAAGTCTCCCGATCTATATTACTTGAAACGTAAGCGAGAATGAGGCATAATAATGCACACCTAGAAAATTCTAGAGGGACTGGTCCCAAATCTACACAAAATATTCCCTATGAAAGTATGGGGCTCAACAGACGGTGCAGATTACCCCCAATGAAAAACAGGGTTGCAAAAAGTACACTTAGAAAAACTAAATGTGAAGGGACCAAGACTTCTCACCACCCTCCCTTCAAGAGAACGTGATAAGCTCCTAAATTCAGTTTTTAATCAGTCCGACAGCCTGGTTGTTCGGACCATCCACCGAAAGGCCTGGTTATGCACCAAGCCTCGGGGACGTTGACTCTCGAAACACTCTCCAGGTAGGCTCTAGGTACATTCAAACTTTCATCCAGACTTCTATTCATCTGCGCTAATAAACCCAGAGTTCCATTCAGCAGAGTGAATACACAAATGTTAGTAATTTCCACTCTCCCTACCTAATATCCACTCTCCCTGCGTCATATCCACTCTCCCTTCTTAATATCCACTCTCCCTCCTTAATATCCACCCTCCCTTCGTATTATTTACTCAACCTGCGCACTATTTACTCACCCTGCGTAATATCTTCCCTGCGTAACATCCACTCTCCCTGCGTAACATCCACTCTCCCTGCGTAACATCCACTCTCCCTGCGTAAATCCACTCTCCTGCGTAAATCCACTCTCCCTGCTAACATCACTCTCCCTTGCGTAACATTACTCACCTGCGTAACATACTCTCCCTGCGTAAATCCTTCCCTCGTAACATCCACTCTCCCTGCGTAACATCCACTCTCCCTGCGTAACATCCACTCTCCCTGCGTAACATCCACTCTCCCTGCGTAACATCCACTCTCCCTGCGTAACATCCACTCTCCCTGCGTAACATCCACTCTCCCTGCGTAACATCCACTCTCCCTGCGTAACATCCACTCTCCCTGCGTAACATCCACTCTCCCTGCGTAACTATCACATCTCCTTGCGTAACATCCACTTCCCTTCGTAACATCCACTCTCCCTGCGTAACATCCACTCTCCCTGCGTAACATCCACTCTCCCTGCGTAACATCCACTCTCCCTGCGTAACATCCACTCTCCCTGCGTAATATATACTCTCCCTGCGTAATATATACTCTCCCTGCGTAATATATACTCTCCCTGCGTAATATATACTCTCCCTGCGTAACATCCACTCTCCCTGCGTAATATATACTCTCCCTGCGTAATTCAGATTCAGATTTTTATTTCTCTGTAAAGATTACAATGTGTGGTTTACATATTATGAGACAATAATTATAAAGATGGCCACTAACATGCCTAGCATTGTTAATAATCTGTATTACAAATTACAAATGATTAATTAGATTTACAATAGTGAGGTCGTTCAGAATATTTAGATTATGACAATTTGTAAAATTAGTAATGAGAGTGGTTACGTCTTGGCATGTTATATAGTTTCTATTAAAGATCCTATATTGGAGTATATCCAGAAAACTTAAGACTAGTTTGAGATTTATTAGAAAATAGGTATATTAGGGATTTTATGTTTACTGTCCTTTGAGTCAGTGTAGGTGTAGATGAGGAGTGTGTGTGTGTGTGTGTGTGTGCATGAATAGGTGGTTTTCATGTAGTTAGTTGGTGGGGTGTGTTAGTGAGATAAGATGTATTTTGATGATAGTGTTGAAAATGGTGGCTGAGTCTGCAATTCTGGAGTTTTCAGGTAGGGAGTTCCAGATTTTAGGCCCTTTAATGTACATTGAACGTTTGTATAGATTTAGCCGGACACGTGGAATGTCAGAGATTTTTGTGTCTGGTATTGTGCCTATGGGTCCTGTCACAACTATCAAGAAAGTGTTTTAGTTCAGGGTTAATATTGGAATTTAAGATTCTGTACATGTAGGTTGCACTGTAGTAAGTGTGGATGTTCTGAACAGTGAGTAAGTTTAGGTCTTTGAAGAGTGGGGGGGTGTTGCCTGGGATTGGATTGTGTGATAATTCTTACTGCGGCTTTGTGTTGAGTTTTTATTGGTTTTAGGTGGGTTGTTGCTGTTGATCCCCAAGCACATATGGCATAGGTGAGGTAGGGATTGATGAGTGAATAGTATAGCGTGAGTAGGGCTGATTGCGGTACATAGTAACGTATCTTAGAGAGGATCCCAACCGTTCTGGATACTTTTTTTGCTGTGTTGGATATGGGTGCTGAAATTCAGGTTGCTCTCAAGGTGTAGGCCCTGGAATTTGCCCTCATTGTGTTTAGCAATAAGAGTGTTGTCAATCATAATGTTCACTTGTGCAACACCTGTTCTGTTACCAAACATAATGTAGAAGGTTTTGTCAGTGTTAAGTGTAAGTTTATTGGCTGTCATCCAGGTTGATATTTTTAGTAGCTTTTTATTAACAATGGTGTTGAGTGAGGCAAGATTTGGGTGAGATATGACATAAGTCGTATCATCAGCAAAGAGAATTGGTTTCAGGTGTTGTGATATGTTGGGAAGATCATTGATGTATAAGAGGAAGAGCAGGGGACCAAGGACACTTTCCTGTGGCACTCCATTATCAAGTGGTCGTGTAGATGAGGTTGTCTTTAATAGGGACGTTTTGAAACCTGTTATTAAGATAGGATTTGAAATATATAAGCTCCTGGTCTCTTATACCGTAATGGTCAAGTTTTTGGAGTAGGATGCCGTGGTCTACTGTATCAAAAGCTTTCCTTAGGTCAATAAAGAGTCCGCACGGATATTCCTTATTTTCCAGTGCTGTGTAAGGTACTCTCCTTGCATGACATTCACTCTACCTGCGTAATATCTACTCTGCATGTGTAATATCTACTCTGCATGCGTAATATCTACGCTCTGCGTAATATCTACTCTCCTTGCATAACATCCACTCTGCCTGGGTAATATATACTATCCATGCGTAACATCTACGCTCTGCGTAATATCTACTCTCCCTGCGTAATATCTACGCTCTATGCGTAAAATCAACTCTCCCTGCGTTACATCCACTCACCCTGCGCAATGTGTACTCTCCCTGCGCAATGTCTGCTCTCCCTGCACAAAATCTACCTTCCCTGCGCAATATCCACTCTACCTGCGTAACATCTACTCTCCCTGCATAACATCTGTTCCAGTTCAATATCTGCTCCCTGAGTAGCATCTACTCTCCCTGCGTATTATCTCTATCTGCGTAACATCTATTCTCCGTGCGTAATCACTGACTCTTCAGTCATGTCTGATATTAAGTCATATCGGAGAATTCTCTTTAATTTTTTTGACAAAAAAAAGTTATCTAAATCTTAGTAAGGTTTCGAATAAAGTTTGGGCGAATTTATTCAGAAATTTATGCTGCTAAAAAAACTGAATCAGTAGCATATTTAGTTAAGAATTGGGTGCTCTGTGTTATAAATTATAAACTTAAAAATTATCAGTTATTCTGCAGTTTCCTGCAGAGGAAAATACATTGGGTCTTTACTAACATAAAGTGCTTCATCTCTTAACTCAGAGACTTGTATGTAAACCTGGCTGGTTAACCTCCCTCCCCCTTCCCTGTATACCAGGTTGATCCTCCCCCCTTCCCTGTATACCAGGTTGATCCTCCCCCTTCCCTGTATGCCAGGTTGATCCTCCCCCCTTCCCTGTATACCAGGTTGATCCTCCCCCTTCCCTGTATACCAGGTTGATCCCCCTTCCCTGTATACCAGGTTGATACTCCCCCTTCCCTGTATATCAGGTTGATCCTCCCCTTCCCTGTATATCAGGTTGATACTCCCCCCTTCCCTGTATATCAGGTTGATCCTCCCCTTCCCTGTATATCAGGTTGATCCTCCCCTTCCCTGTATATCAGGTTGATACTCCCCTTCCCTGTATATCAGGTTGATACTCCCCTTCCCTGTATACCAGGTTGATCCCCCTTCCCTGTATATCAGGTTGATACTTCCCCTTCCCTGTATACCAGGTTGATACTCCCCCTTCCCTGTATACCAGGTTGATCCTCCCCTTCCCTGTATACCAGGTTGATCCTCCCCTTCCCTGTATACCAGGTTGATCCTCCCCCTTCCCTGTATAAAAGGTTGATCCTCCCCCTTCCCTGTATACCAAGTTGATCATATCCACCTTCGCTGTATACCAGGTTGATCCTCCTTCCTCGTGTCTGTGTACCAGGTTGATCCTCCTTCCTCGTCTCTGTGTACCAGGTTGATCCTCCTTCCTCGTCTCTGTGTACCAGGTTGATCCTCCTTCCTCGTCTCTGTGTACCACGTTGATCCTCCTTCCTCGTCTCTGTATACCACGTTGATCCTCCTTCCTCGTCTCTGTGACCACGTTGATCCTCCTTCCGTCTCGTACCACGTTGATCCTCCTTCCTCGTCTCTGTGTACCAGGTTGATCCTCCTTCCTCGTCTCTGTGTACCACGTTGATCCTCCTTCCTCGTCTCTGTATACCACGTTGATCCTCCTTCCTCGTCTCTGTGTACCAGGTTGATCCTCCTTCCTCGTGTCTGTATACCATGTTGATCCTCCTTCCTCGTCTCTGTGTACCAGGTTGATCCTCCTTCCTCGTCTCTGTGTACCAGGTTGATCCTCCTTCCTCGTCTCTGTGTACCAGGTTGATCCTCCTTCCTCGTCTCTGTGTACCATGTTGATCCTCCTTCCTCGTCTGTGTGTACCAGGTTGATCCTCCTTCCTCGTCTGTGTGTACCAGGTTGATCCTCCTTCCTCGTCTGTGTGTACCAGGTTGATCCTCCTTCCTCGTCTCTGTGTACCACGTTGATCCTCCTTCCTCGTCTCTGTGTACCACGTTGATCCTCCTTCCTCGTCTGTGTGTACCAGGTTGATCCTCCTTCCTCGTCTGTGTGTACCACGTTGATCTTCCTTCCTCGTGTCTGTGTACCACGTTGATCCTCCTTCCTCGTGTCTGTGTACCACGTTGATCCTCCTTCCTCGTGTCTGTGTACCACGTTGATCCCCCTTTCCCTCGTCTGTGTACAGGTTATCCTCCTTCTCGTCTGTGTACCACGTTGATCCTCCTTCCTCGTGTCTGTGTACCACGTTGATCCTCCTTCCTCGTGTCTGTGTACCACGTTGATCCTCCTTCCTCGTGTCTGTGTACCACGTTGATCCTCCTTCCTCGTCTCTGTGTACCAGGTTGATCCTCCTTCCTCGTCTCTGTGTACCAGGTTGATCCTCCTTCCCAGTTTCTTGAGAATACATTTTAACACCGAGCGCCATCTTTATGGGTAGTCTCTATTATCCCCTGGGGATTAAGTTTCCTAATGGAATTATTTTATGATTATGATAGCAGTCTTAAAAACCTAATCATAGTTCTTCGGAGAAGTAAATATATATATCGTGTATGTTTTTGCTTTGTGTAGGTGTGTGGGGTGTGTGTGTAGGTGTGTACTCGCCTAGTTGTACTCACCCAGTTGTGGTTGCAGGGGTCGAGTAACAGCTCCTGGCCCCGCCTCTTCACTGGCCGGTAGTCGGTCACTCGACCCGCTCCATGAGCTTTATCATACCTCTCCTTAAAGCTATGTATTGATCCTGCCTCCACTGCATCACTTCCCAGACTATTCCACTTCCGGACAACCCTGTGACTGAAGAATTACTTCCTAACATCCCTGTGGTTCATCCGAGTCTTCAACTTCCAACTGTGACCCCTTGTTGCTGTGTCTATCTCTGGAACATCCTGTCTCTGTCCACCTTGTCAATTCCTCTCAGTATTTTATATGTCGTTATCCTATCCCCTCAATCTCTCCTGTCTTCCAGTGTCGTCAGGTCGATTTCCCTTAACCTCTCCTCGTAGGACATACCCCTTAGCTCCGGATAGGTGAGGGTTCCAAATTGGCGCTGCATACTCCAGTATGGGCCTAACGTACACAGTGTGTGTGTGTGTAGGTGTGTGTGTAGGTGTGTATGTGTAGGTTAGTTACCATTTTGTCCTAGGCACTTGGTATTGTGCCTTTTCTGTTGTTTTACTGTTATATCATTCTAAAACTCTCCCTCGGCCTCATTCCTCACCATTACATATTCCTTTCTGGCTCTTATGCTAATTTCTCTTTTCGTTTTTTATGTTCTTTCTATAGTTTTCCAAGTTTTTCTTTTCTTTTCCCTCTATGTATATTCGAATGAACCAGTGGCGTATTTCGCTTTTACCATTGACCTTTCTCTTCCTAGATAGGAAACTCTCCTCTTCCTCTGGTACTTTTCAGCTAGGTACTCCTTTATCCCAAATATTGAATTTCCTTCCAGTCCCTTTTCTCACTGCAGTGCATTCAGGAATTCTCTCATCCCTTAAAAGTCATCTCTTTTGAAGTCTGGTTTCTCGCGTCCTTCACCTCACGTTTTTCTCAATGATCATTTCAACAAGGAATTCGAAATCCAGTACAGTATGATATCAGCAGTCCTGCCATGTCGATTTCACTCATTCCCAATAAATGAGGGAATTTTTTTACAAAAACCTCACAAATAATGTATAAAACTCCACAATTTTACCTACAGTGCTGAAATCATCCATAAAAGCAATGACTGTATTTATTCTAAACTTGTTATCACTGTAGGTAAAAAAAAATTAAACTGCTATATGCCATGAGGAAAATATAAAAAGTTCCAGCCCTACAGTGGCATAAATACAAATGTAGCATAGTTTAAAACAAACATTTAAATGTGAAGCAAAACATTTAAATGTTAAGCAAAATGAGAACGTAGACTATGGTTGCATGTTGTGGACTCTGTGACACAATACTATATAGCTGGGAGGAAGTGTTATGAGAGATACTACTAAGCTTGTAAGAAGTGTTATGAGAGATACTACTAAGCTTGTAAGAAGTGTTATGAGAGATACTACTAAGCTGGTAAGAAGTGTAATGAGAGATACTACTAAGCTGGTAAGAAGTGTTATGAGAGATACTACTAAGCTGGTGAGAAGTGTTATGAGATATACTACTAAGCTGGTAAGAAGTGTTATGAGAGATACTACTAAGCTGGTAAGAAGTGTTATGAGAGATACTACTAAGCTGGTAAGAAGTGCTATGAGAAATCACTTCACTGTTAAGCTGGTAGGAAGTGTTCTGAGAAATCACTTCACTGTTAAGCTGGTAGGAAGTGTTATGTGAGATCACTTCACTGTTAAGCTGGTAGGAAGTGTTATGTGAGATCACTTCACTGTTAAGCTGGTAGGAAGTGTTATGTGAGATCACTTCACTGTTAAGCTGGTAGGAAGTGTTCTGAGAGATCACTTCACTGTTAAGCTGATAAGAAGTGTTATGAGAGATCACTTCACTGTCAAGTTAATCAGTAAAGGCTATACATACACCTTGAGATTCTGGTTCATCAAACTACTCTACGTAGGGTTGAAATGGACAGTTTTCTTGGTTGTCAGTTGTCTTTTCTCCTTCACTCTGGCTACTCTTCTTAGCAGTAAGTTTTTTCAGTATATATTCAGAGGTATGAAAATCACTCATGATATTCCCTGAAGTGAACAACTGGACAGTGAGATGATGTGGACATGTTTCTGAACACGTCACTCCACATCCACCACAACAAACGATCCTCATGACAATACATCACACTCACACCACACCATCTTCACACCACACCATACTCACACTGCACCACCTTCACATTATGCTCACACCACACCATCTTCACACCATACCATCTTCACGCCACACCATCTTCACACCACACTATACAAAACACCATACTTACACTACATCCTCACCACACCATACACTACATCTTCACACCACACCATACACTACATCCTCACACAACCCCACCCTCACACCACATCATCCTCACACAACCCCACCCTCACACCACACCATCCTCACACTACATCCTCACACCATACTCACACTACACCATCCTCGCACCCCACCCTCACACCACACCATCCACGCACCCCACCCTCACACCACACCATTCCTCGCACCCCACCCTCACACCACACCATCCTCGCACCCACCCTCACACACACCATTCTCGCACCCCACCCTCACACCACACCATCCTCGCACCCCACCCTCACACCACACCATCCTCGCACCCCACCCTCACACCACACCATTCCTCGCACCCCACCCTCACACCACACCATCCTCGCACCCCACCCTCACACCACACCATCCTCACACTACACCATCCTCACACCACACCATCCTCACACCACAACCTCACAACACATTACACCACACACTATCCTCACACACCACACCATCCTCACACACCACATCATCTTCACATAACACAATCCTCACACACCATCCTCACACCACACCACAGTCACACCACATTACACCACACTACACCTCACTACATCACACTACACACCATACTATCACATTACATCACACTACACCACACACACCATCCTCACACCGCACCATCTTCACACCGCACCATCCTCACACCACACCATCCTCACACCATCCTCACACTACACCATCCTCACACCATCCTCACACTACACCATCCTCACACCACAACCTCACAACACATTACACCACACACTATCCTCACACACCACACACTATCCTCACACACCACACCATCCTCACACACCACATCATCTTCACATAACACACAATCCTCACACACCATCCTCACACACCACACCATCCTCACACACCACATCATCTTCACATAACACACAATCCTCACACACCATCCTCACACACCACACCATCCTCACACCACACCACAGTCACACCACATTACACCACACTACACCTCACTACATCACACTACACACCATACTATCACATTACATCACACTACACCACACACACCATCCTCACAGCGCACCATCTTCACACCGCACCATCCTCATGCCGCACCATCCTCACACCACACCATCCTCACACCACACCATCTTCACACCACACCATCCTCACACCACACCATCCTCACACCACACCATCCTCACACCACACCATCCTCACACCACACCATCCTCACACTACACCATCTCACACCACACCATCCTCACACCACACCATCCTCACACCACCATCCTCACACCACACCATCCTCACACCACACCATCCTCACACCACACATCCTCACACACACCATCCTCACACCACCATCCTCACACCACCATCCTCACACCACACCATCCTCACACCACACCATCCTCACACCACACCATCCTCACACCACACCATCCTCACACCACACCATCCTCACACTACACCATCCTCACACCACACCATCCTCACACCACACCATCCTCACACCACACCATCCTCACACCACACCATCCTCACACCACACCATCCTCACACCACACCATCCTCACACCACACCATCCTCACACCACACCATCCTCATTCTCTTCCCAGAAGCAAAATCTTCAACCCAGTTTTACCTCCCGCCGTTACTCTGTGTTTAACGATGTTTATTACAGCGATAAAGCTTCGTTAAACACAAAAACAACACAAGTTATTCTGAAACACATGAAAGCCAAGCAACTCTCCAAAGTGAATCTTAAACAGATTTTTTTCAGGTAATCAACGTGTAAATATAATTTATGCCTTTCTATAAATCTATTTTTTTTTTTTAAATGCTTTAAGTAAAGTTTATTTAATGGGACCTATGTTAACCTCCCTATGGTGTATATTTACCTAGTTGGATGAATCTTATTGTAGCCAACTGGCCCAGTAGTTCACGCACTGTCTTGGAGTTTTAAGACTCACTTGTGAGTTCGAGCCCCTCCCGTACCCTGGTTTGTTTACAATCTTGTTATTACGATTTCGTGAGTCAGTTACCTTGTTGAAATGTGTGAGGTGGAAAAGTTTGCAGGTACATTACATTCTTGCGTGAATGACAACGGTGTAGGTCGTTTGCATGTGGGTTACGATTGTTATTTTTCATAGGGATGTTCCATGAGCGCCGCCTGTCGTCCATTACGTTTCCTAGAACTACTCTTGTGAATGGTAGGTGACGTGTGAGCCAGAGTTGTGATAGGCACAGCTACCTGGCTACAAGTGTGCTAGTGAATTTTCTACTCTGCAACTACTCCTTCACCTGTCTTATTGTGTGAGCCAGCTTACCCTCTGCGAGTCATCTCGCTGTTGCTGTAACTTGAGAATGTTGGCACTCTTTACCCAACGATATCTGCAGTCATATAAGCCGATACACTATTGGCTGAGTGGAAAAAGACTGGTCATCCATCAATAACTTTTCCACGTATCTACGGACCTACCTTACTCTCCACTCAGGCTGAACCTTATTCAGCTGTCTACACTGAGTCTCTGCAGGTTCAGTCTTCTGCACCACTCCAGCTTCAATTTCAACTCCCATACTCAGCTAGAGGTTCATCTGTGTATGAGAGTTGTCCTAACTGGTAGCTGTTGGGGGACCAGACTGTATCGCCATCTGATGTTT
Source organism: Cherax destructor (assembly GCA_009830355.1). Classification (NCBI taxonomy): domain Eukaryota; kingdom Metazoa; phylum Arthropoda; class Malacostraca; order Decapoda; family Parastacidae; genus Cherax; species Cherax destructor. The sequence goes on from WNWK01000908.1 coordinate 351,974, forward strand.
TTTTATGTTCATTATTTACCCCTTGGTCAAACTTAAGTTTATTTTCATTTATTATTTATTATTTACCTCTGTTAGGATTAGAGTTCATGTCTGGCTTTTAATTCATTATATCTTGTAATTATTTTTTTAATTGTTTTTCGACATCTTCACTTTGTCTCATGTTGCTTAAGATTTTGAGCTTTATCGTTTGTTTTTCTATATATTTTTCCTAAGAGGAATATCCATGGATCTTCCCTGAAGCTTTGATGTCTAATTATTCCTTTACAAGCTCGGCTCACCAAGGTCGATTCTTGGCTTCTGGTCCCACCTACTGAGTTTCATAGTCCGGCATTACCAGTTTCTAGAGCCTCTTGAACCCTGCCATCTCTTCTAATAAAATTATGTATGGAGTTTACCTCCGCCACATACTTTCCCATTTTGTTACACTTATCTGTGACCCTTACATTAAAAAATTACTTCCTAATACCTCTGACTCACCCCTATTCAAGGGGGAGCTCCTTGAAGTGAAGAGGTTCTTGGTCTAAGGAACTGGATCCTTCGGTCTTCTTCCTCCGATCGAACCTAATTACCCTCATTCCTCCTCTTCCCTGTCCCATCTTCCCCATCCCTCCTTTCCCATTCCTCCTTTCCCCATCCCCTCTCCTTTCTCTTTCCTGTTTTAAGCCTTTGGGGTTCTTCCCTCAGGCATTCTAGTTCCTAGACCAGGGAAACGGATCCGGGGTCCATCACATTCCATTGAGGTCCTGGGTGGTAGTGTAGTTTGCCGTGGAATCCTAATAATTTGGAAATCCCAATCCCTCTACGGTCTACCGAAGAAGGCTTCTGGTGTCTTTCAGGTGACGTATGTATCCCTGGAGGCTGCCTGTCGGATTCCAGGTGGTTGTTTACCTGGAGTTTACCTGGAGAGAGTTCCGGGGGTCAACGCCCCCGCGGCCCGGTCTGTGACCAGCCCTCATGGTGGGTCAGGGCCTGATCAACCAGGCTGTTACTGCTGGCCGCAAGCAATCCAACGTACGAACCACAGCCCGGCTGGTCAGGTACCGACTTTAGGTGCTTGTCCAGTGCCTCCTTGAAGACAGCCAGGGGTCTAATGGTAATCCCCCTTATGTATGCTGGGAGGCAGTTGAACAGTCTTGGGGCCCCTGACACTTATTGTGTTGTCTCTCAACGTGCTAGTGGCACCCCTGCTTTTCATTGGGAAGATGTTGCATCATCTGCCGAGTCTTTTGCTTTCATAGGGAGTGATTTTCGTGTGCAAGTTTGGTACTAATCCCTCTAGGATTTTCCAAGTGTATATAATCATGTATCTCTCCCGCCTGCGTTCTAGGGAGTAAAGGTTTGGAGCTTCAACCGTTCCCAGTAATTGAGGTGTTTTATCGCAGTAATGCGTGTCGTGAAGGTTCTCTGCACATTTTCTAGGTCAGCAATTGCACCTGCCTTGAAAGGTGCTGTTAGTGTGCAGCAATATTCTAGCCTAGATAGAACAAGCGACCTGAAGAGTGTCATCATGGGCTTGGCATCCCTGGTTTTGAAGGATCTTATTATCCATCCTGTCATTTTTCTAGCAGATGCGATTGTTATGGTCCTTGAAGGTGAGATCCTATGACATGATCACTCCCAGGTCTTTGACGTTAGTTTTTCACTCTATTGTGTGGTTGGAATTTGTTTTATACTCCGATTAAATTTTAATTTCCTCACGTTTTCCATATTGGAGTAATTGAAATTTCTCATCATTGAACTTCATATTGTTTTCTGCAGCCCATTTAACGATTTAATTGATGTCCGCCTGGAGCCTTGCAGTGTCTTTAATGGAGGACAATGTCATGCAGATTCGGGTGTCATCTGCAAAGGAAGACACGGCACTGTGACTTATATCCTGTCTATGTTCGATTTGAGGATGAGGAACAAGATGGGAGCGTATACTGTGCCTTGTGGAACAGAGCTTTTCACCGTAGCCGCCTCAGACTTTACTCTGTTGACTACTACTATTTGTGTTCTATTTGTTAGGAAATTATAGATTCATCTCCCAACTTTTCCTGTTATTCCTTTATCACGCATTTTGTGTGCTATTACATCATGGTCACACTTGTCAAAGGCTTTTGAAAAGTCTGTGTATATTACATCTGCATTCTGTTTGTCTTCTAGAGCATCCAGGACCTTGTCGTAGTGGTCCAGTTGTTGGGACAGACAGGAGCGACCTGCTCTAAACCCATGCTGCCCTGGGTTGTGTAACTGATGAGTATCTAGATGAGTGGCGATTTTGCTTCTTAGAACCCTTTCAAAGATTTTTATATGGGACGTTAGCGCTATTGGTCTGTAGTTCTTTGTTATTGCTTTACTGCCCCCTTGTGGAGTGGGGCTATGTCTGTTGTTTTTAGTAACTGGGACGACCCCAGTGTCCATGCTCCATCTCCATAGGATGTTAAAAGCACGTGATAGGGGCTTCTTGCAGTTCTTGATGAACATGGAGTTCCATGAGTGGCTGAAGGAGGAATGTTTTGTGGCGGGTTTCCCACCATCCTCTCTTTTGTCCGCTGAGGTGGCTCGGTAGATGTGAGGTTGCTATCCCGGATTGCTGGATTACTGGCCCGGATTGCTGGATTACTGGCATGAAGGGTAGGGTATGGCACGGGTTCCAAGATGCATCTGCACTACCGGCTGCACTGAAGTCCTATTGGGCACAAAGGGGAAGACTAGGTCCTTTCCCCATATGAGCTACCCCTCCACGTTCCCCCCACTTTTTTTCCTTTTTTTCCTCTTTTTTTTCTTAAAAACAAAAAGAAAAGAGACCTAACCATGGAATCCCAAATCCTTGAAACTGTTCCTCCTGGCTTTTCCCTCTTTTATGCAGCACCCTCTTACGACCCTGCCTTGTTACCAGACCATCTTTCAGACCATTCTAATGCCCCTGTATCGTATCTTCTGCAGATGACATTTTGTCTAACGCTCCTGATACTGGGGCTTGGCCTGACTCCTTTGACACATCCTGCCTCCAGCACATCTTTGACCATTGACCATGCTCCCGGCTTCTCCCCATATGGTGTGACAGTTTTTAGATCGCCCACCCGCCTCAAAATGGACTGTCTCCGTTCCTGCATCTAAATTTCCATGATCTTTCTCTGACACTGCTTCGAATATCTCTCACTCTTCTCAGAAAAGACCAACATGACAATCACTCCGCTTACATGCTATGCATCATAGGACACAATGGACTAAGTGTGTCACTCTACAGCCAACATCTTCCTCAGACTTTCTTTCTGATCATTGTTTAGCAAGGTGCTCCTGCACCACGTTGGTCAAAATATTCCATTTCATGCTCTCAAGAGCAGTGCATGCATCGTCACGGTACAAAATGCTAACCAAGCTCACGATCTTTCTCTCCTTGCCACCATAGACGCAATTCCTGTAACAATTTAAAATTAAAATTCTCTTAAATTTTGTAGTGGTACAGTCATTCTACCTCATACCATTCTTCAGAGTAATTTCCAGATGTGTAGTGACGACATTCTGGAACAGCTTGAGCTCCAAGACCTCCCAGTTCTCAAAGTAGATACATACGTAATGCCTGCCCGTGGAGATTCTACCCCTGCAATGTAGCTCGCTTAACTTTTGACTGCCGTGAGCTTCCATCATAAGTTTACATTGCGCGACACAGTCCGAAAATTAATCCCTATACCACAACAGTGTAGAAATTGCTGGCGTTTTGTCCCCTGCCAAGTTTCTTTCCAATTTAACTCTAACCTTTCGTCCCCCCTACTTTGATAACCTCCATCGTCGTCACGATCTTTACTCTCACACCCCCTCCTATCTCCGATGCCGTCCCACATACAACGTCCTTGTCCTCTGAAACACTTGAAGCTATCTCCTAATATACTGAGGAGACTAAACCATTGATGGATACTATGACACGCAAAGAGTATGTTACAATTTATTTGGCATATGTACACTGCCTCCAAACTAGTGAGTGAACCGGGTGCTAAGGGTTTAACGATTTTTTAGGGTACCCATCGTTAAATCAGTACCTTGGTTCATTGTCCAATCACAGGCGAGCCCAGCAAATGCTGAAGCGATGTGGTTCACTTGTAGTCAGCACCTCTTTAAGGGGGGCTCCTTGTCGCGGAAAAGAGGCTATCGGTCTGAGAAATTGGACCTCTTGGTCTTCTTCCTCAGACCGAACCTAATTACCCCCCAATCCCCCCTCCCCTTTCCCATCCTCCCTTCTCCCTTTCCTCATCCTTCTCCTCCTCATCCCTCCCTTATTTCCCTTTTACCCTGGGAGCTTCTCTCTACAGGCATTCTAGTTCCTAGGTAGGGGGAAGGGTATCGTGGTCCATTCCATTCAGTTGAGGTCCTTGGTGGTGGTGTAGTTTGCCGTGGAATCTGGATCGTCTGGGGATGTCCCGATCCCTCTCCGGTCTCCCGGGGGGTGGCTTTGGGTATCTTTCGGGCGAAGGGTGTATCTCTGGAGCCCACCTTTCGGATTCCAGGGGTGGTGGCCGAAGGAGGTATGCTTTGTGGCGGGCATCCGGCCACCATCTCTTTTGTCCACTGAGGTGGCTCGGTGGATGTGAGGTTGCTATCCCGGATTGCTGGTTTACTGGCATGAAGGGTAGGGTATGGCACGGGTTCCATGCAGCATCTGCACTACTTGCGGTGTTGAGGTCCTCTTGGGCGTGGAGGGGGATTTACGCCCCCTTTTAAATTTCCCCCTAGGGGTTTCCCCCACGTTTCCCCCTTTTTTATTCTTTTTTTTTTTTAATTTCTTTTCTTTCTTTTTTTTTTAAAAACAAAAGAA
>WNWK01000909.1:0-52500 GCA_009830355.1 Cherax destructor
TGTGCTTTTGGGAATTCTGAAGAGAAGCTGCAGAGGTTGGTGGATGAATTTGGTAGGGTGTGTAAAAGAAGAAAATTGAAAGTGAATATAGGAAAGAGTAAGGTGATGAGGATAACAAAAAGAATAGGTGACGAAAGATTGGATATCAGATTGGAGGGAGAGAGTATGGAGGAGGTGAATGTATTCAGATATTTGGGAGTGGATATGTCGGCGGATGGGTCTATGAAGGATGAGGTGAATCATAGAATTGATGAGGGGAAAAGGGTGAGTGGAGCACTTCGGAGTCTGTGGAGACAAAGAACCTTGTCCATGGAAGTAAAGAGGGGAATGTATGAGAGTATAGTTATACCAACGCTCTTATATGGGTGTGAAGCATGGGTGATGAATGTTGCAACGAGGAGAAGGCTGGAGGCAGTGGAGATGTCATGTCTGAGGTCAATGTGTGGTGTGAATATAATGCAGAGAATTCGGAGTTTGGAAATTAGGAGGAGGTGCGGGATCACCAAAACGATTGTCAGAGAGCTGAGGAGGGGTTGTTGAGGTGGTTTGGACATGTAGAGAGAATGGAACGAGACAGAGTGACTTCGAGGTGTATAAATCTGTAGTGGAGGGAAGGCGGGTAGGGGTCGGCCTAGGAAAGGTTGGAGGGAGGGTAAAGGAAGTTTTGTGTGCGAGGGCTTGGACTTCCAGCAAGCATGTGTGAGCGTATTTGATAGGAGTGAATGGAGGCATATGGTTTTAATACTTGACGTGCTGTTGGAGTGAGCAAAGTAACATTTATGAAGGATTCAGGAAACCGGCAGGCCGGACTTGAGTTCTGGAGATGGGAAGTACAGTGCCGGCACTCTGAAGGAGGGGTGTTAATGTTGCAGTTTTATAACTGTAGTGTAAAGCACCCTTCTGGCAAGACAGTGATGGAGTGAATGATGATGAAAGTTTTTCTTTTTTCGGGCCACCCTGCCTTGGTGGGAATCAGCCAATGTGTTAATAAAAAAAAAAAAAATATAATATCTAACATCATACATATTTTAAACACGTCCACACACACACACACACACACAAATAAACGAGACTTCCACGAATTAAACAATTCATTAACCCATCAAATACAAATGTTTTTCCCGAGGAGATAGAAACAGAGAGAGAGACAACGATAAGAGACATTTTTCTTCTTGATTCACCTACCGTCTTCAAGGAAGTGTTCAAGCAGAGGCTCCAATAATACTCTCGCTTTTATCGAGTCATGAACTTTTAAGCTTATTGAAATTCGGGGAAATTACAGCATTTCCATTACGACAAGAAGAGGAATTCAATATTGATTCAAATTTTACTCGATTTAAAATTATGGAGCGAAAATCTGAAGGGGGGTGTTAGGGGGGAGGGGGCAGGAAGGGGAGGGAGGATAGAAGATGAGGAAGAGGATGAGAATGAGGAGCGAAGATGGATAATGAGGCGGGGAGATGGAGAATAAAAATATAAAAGTGAATAATGTTAATAATAATAATAATAATGGAGAATGAGGTATAATAATGAAGGAGAATAATGAATAACAATAATGAAGGAAGGTGAATGATGAGGAAGTATAATGAAGGTGAATGATGAGGAAGTATAATGAAGGTGAATGATGAGGAAGTATAATGAAGGTGAATGATGAGGAAGTATAATGAAGGTGAATGATGAGGAAGTATAATGAAGGTGAATGATGAGGAAGTATAATGAAGGTGAATGATGAGGAAGTATAATGAAGGTGAATGATGAGGAAGTATAATGAAGGTGAATGATGAGGGAGTATAATGAAGGTGAATGATGAGGGAGTATAATGAAGGTGAATGATGAGGAAGTATAATGAAGGAAGGTGAATAATGAAGGAAGATCAATAATGAAGAGGAATAATGAAGGAAGGTGAATAATGGGGAATAATAATAATGAAGGAAGGTGAATAATGGGGAATAATAATAATGAAGGTGAATAATGGGGAATAATAATAATGAAGGAAGGTGAATAATGAGGAATAATAATAATGAGGGAAGGTGAATAATGGGGAATAATAATAATGAAGGTGAATAATGGGGAATAATAATAATGAAGGTGAATAATGGGGAATAATAATAATGAAGGAAGGTGAATAATGGGGAATAATAATAATGAAGGAAGGTGAATAATGGGGAATAATAATAATGAAGGAAGGTGAATAATGGGGAATAATAATGAAGGATGGTGAATAATGGGGAATAATAATGAAGGATGGTGAATAATGGGGAATAATAATGAAGGATGGTGAATAATGGGGAATAATAATAATGAAGGAAGGTGAATAATGGGGAATAATGATAATGAAGGTGAATAATGTGGAAGTATAATGAAGGAAAGTGAATAATGTGGAAGAAGAATAATCAAGGTGAATACTGGTCAAGAATAATAATGAAGACAAGAGAATAATGACGAAGAATAACGAAACGAGAATGAGGGAAGGAGGGATGGATGGAGGGAAGGAAGGAGGGAAGGAAGGAGGGAAGGAAAAAAGGGGATCTTACAGAATGTTTTCCCTGGATATTTCGAAAGTCTTGAAAAAATTAATCAGATTTTTTTACATGTGGTTTCTCAAACATGTTCAGACCCTTCAATGGGGAGGTAGGAGGGGATACTTTGATGCTTGGTGAAGGTTCTTGATCCAGGGCAATGGAGTTTCCCTCCTCCCGTTGCATGGTTAGGACTTGATTGCTTCGCACTCGCCAGGCGCTCTATGGCACATACGGGTTTAGTGCTTTCCAGTTAATACTACTACTACTACTACTAATAATAATAATGTAATCAAAACCAATAATTATAATATAAAACATAATAATAATAATAATAATAATAATAATAATAATAATACAATGAAAACTAATATAATAATAGTGAACTGCGAGCCGCCAGCACAAACAGCCTGGCTGATCAGGAGCCAGTGAAAGAGTGATGGTGAATGTGTTTTCTTTATTAGGTCACCCTACCTCGGCGTGGAAAGACTTGAGAAACGCTCTACACAGAGCGAAACGTTGTCCCAGTGAAAGCTTGTTCAGCAACCTCCCTCTCTCTCTTCACAACAATACCACCATTTCCCCCAATCACGCGTGTGCTGGAGAAGCCACAAACTTTATCTCCATCTCTATTCCTCCCTCCTCCTCCTCTCTCCCTCAGTTTCTCTCTTCTCATCCTCTCTTTCAAAACCCCACAAAATCCTTACTTATATCATTCCATGTAAGGTTTCTCTGAGCCCGGTTCAGAGGGATCCTTCCCACATGCAGGTCTATCCCTCTCTCGCATTCTATACATGCACACTTTTAGTCTCGCATTCTATACATGCACACTTTTGGTCTCGCATTCTATACATGCACACTTTTGGTCTCTCATTCTATACATGCACACTTGGGGTCTCGCATTCTATACATGCACACTTGGGGTCTCGCATTCTATACATGCACACTTGGGGTCTCGCATTCTATACATGCACACTTGGGGTCTCGCATTCTATACATGCACACTTGGGGTCTCGCATTCTATACATGCACACTTGGGGTCTCGCATTCTATACATGCACACTTGGGTCTCGCATTCTATACATGCACACTTGGGGTCTCGATTCTATACATGCACACTTGGGGTCTCGCATTCTATACATGCACACTTGGGGTCTCACATTCTATACATGCACACTTGGGGTCTCGCATTCTATACATGCACACTTGGGGTCTCGCATTCTATACATGCACACTTGGGGTCTCGCATTCTATACATGCACACTTGGGGTCTCGCATTCTATACATGCACACTTGGGGTCTCGCATTCTATACATGCACACTTGGGGTCTCGCATTCTATACATGCACACTTGGGGTCTCGCATTCTATACATGCAGACTTGGGGTCTCGCATTCTATACATGCAGACTTGGGGTCTCGCATTCTATACATGCAGACTTGGGGTCTTTCATTCTATACATGCAGACTTGGGGTCTTTCATTCTATACATGCAGACTTAGGGTCTCGCATTCTATACATGCACACTTGGGGTCTCGCATTCTATACATGCAGACTTGGGGTCTTTCATTCTATACATGCAGACTTGGGGTCTCGCATTCTATACATGCAGACTTGGGGTCTCGCATTCTATACATGCAGACTTGGGGTCTCGCATTCTATACATGCAGACTTGGGGTCACGCATTCTATACATGCAAACTTGGGGTCTTTCATTCTATACATGCAGACTTGGGGTCTTTCAATAACAATAACAACAGTAACAGGAGTAACAGGAACACCAGAACCAACGGTAACAGCAACAATATTACATTAACGGAGGAGCGCAAAACTGTAGGGGGTCATACAGCGCCTGGGGGGAAAAAGGGAAGGTAATCAGGTTCGATCTAAGGAAAGGGAGGATAGGTCTAATTACCTGGATCAAGAGCCCTCTCACCAGTAACAACAGCAGAGGTAACAATACCTGACACAGCTTCCTCCCACATCTTTACATTACACACCTGAAATACAAGAGAAAATAAATTAATTATAATAAAGATAATGAATTTATATATATATATATATATATATATATATATATATATATATATGTGTGTGTGTGTGTGTGTGTGTGTGTGTGCGCGCGCGCTCTATTGTAATTTTATTATGTACACGTCCTCGGTATTTCCGTACCATCTACTGCACTGTATGTCACGAAGGGCTAAACCCGTGTGGATCATCCTGTGCAAGGGGTGGTTGAGGCTCGATCCTCCGTCCAGTAATAAGAGCCCCAGTCTCTGACCAGTGAGGTTATTGCTGGTCAATCTGAGGCTTAGCGCACAAGGTCGAGTAGAGAGACCATTTTTAAGTGAAAGTATCCGGCTGAGAAGCAATACGAGGCGAGTGTAAACACTGGGGTAATAACAGAAGAAAGTTCCACCACTACACCAGTATTTTTCAAAGATTCTTGCTGCCTTGTTCTCGTGATTGAGAACATGAGGCTTCTATTCAAGCGGGAAACTCTGGGCAGTTTTATCACCATCAGCACAAAACTTAAGCCTCGTTGTCTTGAAGGAAGAGTGATGCTGGATATTTACGCGAGAGGTGCGTCCTCTGGGGTATACCTGTCGACCTAAGCAATCAGGTACATTTTCAACATCAAAGTATCTTTATTTGAAGACGTTTCGCCAACTAGTGGCTTTTTTCACTTCAATACACAGATGATATACAAATACAGTGCTGAACTGAAACAGTCATTGGTTGGCGAAACATCTTTAAACAAAGATACCCAGATGTTTCACACGTCTCTAGCTCATCTTGTCGGTAATGAATGCCATAATTGTAACGATATTCGAGGCCTGTTTCATGAATATTTCTACCCGGCCCTAGACTAAGCCTGCTCAATCAGGCCTGGGAAACAGAGAAAATCAGGCTTCATCCAATGGGAGGATAGCTTCAATTCCTTTATATCAAGATCCCGTCACCAGCATCCTCGCGAAGTATTCCCAACACAGAGTTCAATTCTTAATTTAGTGACTAGCAGAAACCCCGAGTCGTAAATATGCCTGTGATTTACCTGCAACTGGCATGGGGAGTTTTCCTACTAAGGCAGTCTGGTCTGTGGCCAGACTTTCCTGTTGGTGGACTAAAGTTTTAATGCCCCTGTAAGACTTTTAAAGTCTAATAACCCCTCATAGAGCGTCTAAGAGCGGCGTCATCATTACGCTGTTGGCAGTAAGATTATTATCTTCACACACACACTGCTAGTGCAGGATAGTACCAGTGTAATGTTACTAATACTGCACGATAGTTGCAGTGTTATCATAGGTGGCTGTTTAAAGCGGATGAATATATATATATATATATATATATATATATATATATATATATATATATATATATATATATATATTATATATATTATATACATACATATGGTAAAAAAAAAAAAGGATGGGGTGGTAGGGGAAGTGGAATATTCAAATGGCATCAGGAAGAAATCCAAATATTCTTCCTTGAAGCCTTTTTATCCACTTCTCCGAGGATATGGGTCCCACAATTTGTACCAGAGGTGGACCCCATCTTATATATATATATATATATATATATATATATATATATATATATATATATATATAAGATGGGGAAGTGGAATAGAATTCTTCCTCCGTAAGCCATGCGTGTCGTAAGAGGCGACTAAAATGCCGGGAGCAAGGGGCTAGTAACCCCTTCTCCTGTATATATTACTAAATGTAAAAGGAGAAACTTTCGTTTTTCCTTTTGGGCCACCCTGCCTCGGTGGGAAGCGGCCGACGTGTTGAAAGAAAGAAGGAAAGATATATATAATATAGTATATGCTTTTCTCAAGAGAAAAAAAATAACAGGAACAGAGTATGGTAGCTTTAAAAATAATAGGGTATTATGTTTTTAAAAATAATAGGGTATGGTTGCTTTAAAATTAAGTTAGACAAATACCTGAGCGAGAAGAACCTGCCTAGCATGGGTCAGTAGGCCTTCTACAATGCTCCTTCACTCTTATACTTTATTTGTTTAATGTCAAACCAATTATAAAAAATTCTGACATCAAACTATTATCTATAAAAGCAACGCACAGACACAAATTTTACCCCTCCTCCTCATCCTCCATAAAAAAATAGCAGATTTTTTCCTAGCTGCAATCGTTTGCGTAATTACGACAGAATTTAAGGAATCCCAATGAAGAAAAAAAGAAAATCCCAAGAAAGCTGGCTGGCTCACTCATGTTTGTCTTCTACCTCCCGAGCCTCATCCGCTCTCCTTGCAAATTGAATTCCCCCATAAACTTCCATTGATCGGAATTGCTATTCACATAAAAATTGTCTTCATTAGCGGGTGCAAGTGAAGCGCTGGTACGGAAAAAAGAGGATCCTCGGGATATTTACACAGGCTCAAGTCTGTCCATATCAGAGAGCTATCTATCTCCAGCCTGTTTTACCAGTGGCTGTCACACGCTAAAGTAGAGAGACGGTCAACCAACCACTAGTCATAACAGTCAACAAACCGTGCCGTTGTCATGTGTCTGTTGCCGTAGCTGCCGTGACGTTATCACCACTGCCACCGTCCTACCGTGACGTTATCACCACTGGCACAACCCTGCCGAGAAGGATCAGCTTCTCATTGCACTGCGTCTGCAGTAAATGCCAATCCCATGACAACAACGCAACTGCAGCCAGTGTTACTCGCTAACACTAACACCTCTCTACGGACGTTGGTGCATGTCTGAGAGTCTTGCGTGCCCGAAACTCGACGCAGAAGGCGCAAGTGCCATGAATACTACTCCGACAACGCACTTCAGAGAATTTCCCCTTCAGCGCCACCTCCAACAAGTTTCAAATATTCCATCTAATACTCCCACCGGCATCACCCTTTAAATATTCCTCTTTCAGCGCCACCACTTCAGATATTCCTCCTTCAGGACTACCAGCTCCCACAAAATATCGAAGATTACTTCTTCACCTCCCACAACATATCAAATCCCTCTAGTTCCATTCTGCGCTTTGATCTGCGATTATTTTTTTTCATTCATATCACCGGTTTCCTTTTGTCCTTCTCCCTCCTCTTCTTTCTCGCAAATTTCGCCTTTTTTAATCCTACTATTTGTCCTCTTCTGCATTACTTTTCATGTTAATAGTTTTGCTCTATCTCCCAGCCCCCTCCTCCCCTATTTCTTCTTCTTTTTCTCCCTTTCTCTTTTCAGTCTCTTAATATTTTACCTCATGCTTTCTTGTATGAAACCTCAACATGTTTTCTCATAAGAAACCTCAACATGCCTTCGCGTATGAAACCTGAACATACCCTCCCGTAACTCTAGCAAGCAAACCTCAATATGTTCTCTCAGACTCAAGACCACAAAGACAATAATCACTACAACATACTCGCATCTGTCAGACAATGCAACATCATGGGATCTTGATACAAAGAATTCTTCAACACTTGTCCAACCTTTGGACGAAGACTTACACTAGTGGATGGTCCCACTGTGACCCCGCCTCCTCCTGCTTCGACTCACCTGACTACAGTATATAAGCCACTTCTCTGGCCCTATGCTGTACTTTCTACAAGAGTGATGGACTGAACACATCGATTCCAGGCTGAGAGACTGATTACCTCAAACTCCTCCTCTCCTTTCTGCTTTGTATTGGACTGATGAAGCCACTGTGTGGCGAAACGTTTCTTCAATAAATATTCTCATATGGTGCACAAGTGTCTCAATCTTCATACTCGTATCTACTGACCCATGCGAGGTAGGTGCTACCTACAGCTACCTATTTCCACCCACGTATCCGTCTAACTTTGAAAGCCACCAGAGGTGTTTGCTGTAATAGCACTACTTGGCAGTTTGTTCCACTTACCTACAACTCTGTACTTAAACCAGTTCTTTAACACGTCCTTCATAAAACTTAATGTGGCAAATATGAAACTATTGTTGTAAGTTATCTTTAAGTTTTTCCAGCACCTTATTTATATCACCTATGTTTATGTCTTTCATCCATTTGAAAGTTCTGATCATTAACTCTCAATAACTTTCAATATAAGGCAAGTTCAGTGTTCTTGACCTTCGTAGCAACGATTGCTTACAAACTACGGTAAGGGCGGGGTTAGAACACATGGCGCGTGAGTCGTGAAACTCCAGGCCAGTGCGTAAGCCACTGGACCAGCTGGCTACAATAAGATTCATCCATCTAGGTATATTTATACACCATAGGGTGCTTAGTATGGGTCCCACTGTGAGGCCCAATGACTTACGCACTGGCAACGGCTGCTTACACCGATGACAAAGTTTCTCAACTTTCTTTGCGTATTGTTCTTAAATTTTCTCCAAATATGATTGTTTTGTAGTTTAATATTGCTTGGTTTACACGTTCCCAGGCTATTTTCTTTTCCCAGGAAGAAGAAGAGCGTACATTTGCCTACGTTTTAAACTGTATCTGTTACTTCTCTGGCCGCAACATTAGCGTATCCAAATATTCCTGAAGCTCAGTGGTGTATTCCTCAGAATCTGTCTGGATATTTTTTGTGTAGTCACAGACTTATGTTGTCATTTGTCCGCTCATCTTGGTCGCTTATATAAATTGTCAAGAAAGAGCGGCCCAATACTGACCAATCTCCATTCAGAATTCACTCTATTCAAACTGCTGATGTTGCCTATCCATCAGCCCATCCCTTGATCCGGGAAAGAACTTTCAATACCGAGAGCTGCTACATATTTTTACGTCCCTTGTTCCTAACCCTATCAAAAGCTTCACTGATGACCAAATACACAACGCTGCATCCCTTACCACTGCCCACAGCCTCACAGATCTTTATAAAAATGTGAGGAAACTTGAATGAAGAAAAGAAGACTTTGTCTACAGATGATGAGACTCACTGATCACAATATGTTCATAAAGGTGTAGTTACCCGGAACCTTTAACTGTCGATGTTTCGTCCACGCAGTGAATTTTATCATATCGCAAGATATAATAAATGTTCTTTTTGATTGCATTATCTCTCTACCCTCTTGTCGAGTCTGACACCATCGCCTCGATATCTGACATCATATTCTACCATCCTGTCAATATCTGACACCATTACCTACCATCGTCTCAACATCTGACACCATTACCTACTATCGTGTAGGTATCTCGTACCATTCTCTACCACTGCTTATATATCCTGGTATAATATGTTCTGGGAAAGGCTAGAATTATTATCATTCGTGATCGGTGTTTCAAAACATCTCCCACATTGTTTTAGATGATTGATAATGTTTTAATTCCCATACTCAAGCGAAGCACTTAGTTTCCTCTATTAAGTTCACGAGCTGTGGTTAGTACGTTGGACTACGTGCTGCCAGCAGTAACAGCCTGGTTGATCAGGCCCTGATCCATAGAGAGGCCTCCTCAAGGACTGGGCCGTGCGGGACGTAGATCCCCGGAACACCCTCCAGGTAGGTAGTACCTGACTCACGAAATCGTCTGGAGTTTCAGGACTCTCTGATCGCGGGTTCTAACCCCACCCGTGTTATGGTTAGGTAGTACCTCTAGTTACGTCTAGTAAGACACACTTTCAGACCAGCTTCACAATACAGCAGTTAGTTTAACTAGCGCTAATATCCACCCATCGTCACTACATTATTTGTAATATTTTTTTTTACTCTCGTTGTCTCTTATTTAACTTAATCTGTTGCTGTTTCTCTTTAATCGTCTCTGTTGGCTGTCCTTTAAGGGCAGGAAGCTCAACAGAGGAATAATTAAAAAGTAATAATTAACAGTAATATCAGTAATTAACAGTAATTAAAACTAACAACAGTAATAATTAACAAGGGAATTAACATCAAAATAATTAAGATGGGAAATTAACGAAGATAAAATAAGGGAAGAGGGACAAAAAGAGACCAAAAGAGATGAAAAAAAGGGGGAAACCAACAGAAGAATTTAAGTAGTGTCCGTCTGTTGGTTCACATCCTCTTTAAGTGGTCTTTTATTAGATCCTCCCCTCTGTAACTGGGCCTCTTTAGGCCTCCCTTCTCTTTAACTCTCCCTTTACTAGTTCCCCTTTATTCTTCCCTTCCTTGGTTCCCCTTCTTTCATGTATACTTCTGTTGGATTCACCTTACCTGTTCCTCTGTTTATTTTTTTATATTGTTCATATGTTAATTTATTTTCTAATGTCCCTCTGTTCGTTTTATCTGTTGCCCCTCTGTTCATGTTCTCTGTTGTTTATCCTCTGTTGCTCTTTTTTTTTATAATTGTCCTTCTGTTGCCCCCTTCCTCTTTAATTGCCCCTTTTCCCCTTTAAATTTCTCTCTCATTTCCCCTTTAACTGTCGGTTGCTCCAATATTCATTGATGTTCCTCACTGTTGTAATTCATTGATGTTCCTCAGTTGTAATTCATTGATGTTCCTCACTGCTGTAATTCATTGATGTTCCTCTTTGTGTTATTATGTTTCTGTGTTGTTGATGTTCCTCTGTGTTACTGATGCTTCCCTGTGTTATTGATGTTATTCCCTGTTATTGATGTTCCTCTTTGTTATTTATTCCTCGTTATTGTGACCTGTCGTTTCTTGTCCTGGCCAGAACCACCACCATCACTCGTGACAGCTTGCCACCAACACCTACCAGCCACTAACATTGACCACTATTACCACCACCAGCCAGTACCTGCCTACCACCATCAGCTCAGCGTAACACAGCACCTGCTTCACCTAATTGGTAATCAATACCAGGTGATGAAGACAGAGTAGAGAGGGTCGCTGGACCAACCACCAGACTCTGGCTACTTCACTGATCGATGGATGATAAACCTCTCCAACCGGTTGCTGACCAAACCTCTCCTACCGGTTGTTGACCAGACCTCTCCAACCGGTTGCTGACCAGACCTCGAACTCTCACTTTTATACACTATGATGCTCCAAAATACAAGAATTATACTTATTCAATATACTCTACAGCAAATATAATTAGCATTATACTAGAATTATTTTTTTATTATTTTAATTTAGCTTGACACCTCAAAAACTTTTTTTTCTTATATTTAACCTTTAAAATTTGATTACATATATTTAATTGGATGAGTTAATAGTATTTGTAGTTAAAGAACTGGTCTGGTGGTTCAATGCTAACCTTAGACTGTTTGGATTACAATGCCAAGTGTGAAATATGTAGCTTGCTTGTGACACTGAAGAAATGTGTCAATCAGGGCCAGTCTCTCTGGTTGGCTGGCTGTGTGTGTACTCACCTAGTTGTGGTTGCAGGAGTCGATTCATACCTCCTGGCCCCGCCTCTTCACTGGCCGCTACTGGGTCACTCTCCCTGCGCCATGAGCTTCATCATACCTCTTCTTAAAGCTATGTATGGAACCTGCCTCCACTACATCGCTTCCCAAACTATTCCACTTCCCGACCACTCTGTGACTGAAGAAATACTTCCTAACATCTCTGTAATTCATCTAAGTCTTCAACTTCCAACTGTGTCCCCTTGTTGCTGTGTCCCATCTCTGGAACATTCTGTCTTTGTCCACCTTGTCAATTCCTCTCAGTATCTTATATGTTGTTAGCATGTCCCCCCTATCTCTCCTGTCCTCCAGTGTCGTCATGTCGATTTCCCTTAACCTCTCCTCGTAGGACATACCTCTTAGCTCCGGGACTAGTCTTGTTGCAAACCTTTGCACTTTCTCTAGCTTCTTTACGTGCTTGGCTAGGTGTGGGTTCCAAAATGGTGCTGCATACTCCAGTATGGGCCTAACGTACACAGTGTACAGGGTCCTGAACGATTCTTTATTAAGATGTCGGAATGCTGTACTTAGATTTGCTAGGCGCCCATATGCTGCAGCAGTTATTTGGTTGATGTGCGCCTCAGGAGATGTGCCTGGTGTTATACTCACCCCAAGATCTTTTTCCTTGATTGAGGTTTGTAGTATCTGGCTCCCTAGACTGTACTCCGTCTGCGGTCTTCTTTGCCCTTCCCCAATCTTCATGACTTTGAACTTGGTGTGGTTGAACTCCTGGAGCCAATTGCTGGACCAGGCTTGCAGCCTGTCCAGATCCCTTTGTAGTTCTGCCTGGTCCTCGTCCGATTGAATTCTTCTCATCAACTTCACATCATCTGCAAACAGGGACACTTCGGAGTCTATTCTTTCCGTTATGTCGTTCACAAATACCAGAAACAGCACCGGTCCTAGGACTGACCCCTGTGGAACCCCACTCGTCACCGGCGCCCACTCTGACACCTCGCCACGTACCATGACTCGCTGCTGTCTTCCTGACAGGTATTCCCTGATCCATTGTAGTGCCTTCCCTGTTATCCCTGCCTGGTCCTCCAGCTTCTGCACTAATCTCTTGTGTGGAATTGTGTCAAACGCCTTCTTACAATCCAAGAATATGCAATCTACCCACCCCTCTCTTATCTTACTGCTGTCACCCTGTCGTAGAACTCCAGTAGGTTTGTGACACAGGATTTCCCGTCCCTGAAACCGTGTTGGCCGTCATTGATAAGCTCATTCCTTTCTAGGTGCTCCACCACTCTTCTCCTGACTATCTTCTCCATGACCTTGCATACTATACTATACATGTGTGTGTGTGTGTACTCACCTAGGTGTGGTTGCAGGGGTCGATTCACAGCTCCTGGCCCCGCCTCTTCACTGGCCGCTACTCGGTCACTCTACCCGCTCCATGAGCTTTATCATACCTCTCCTTAAAGCTATGTATGGATCCTGCCTCCACTACATCACTTTCCAGACAACTCTGTGGCTGAAGAAATACTTCCTAACATTTCTGTGACTCAGCTGAGACTTCAACTGCCAATTGTGACCCCTTGTTGCTGTGTCCCATCTCTGGAACATCCTGTCTCCGTCCACCTTGTCAATTCCTCTCATTATTTTATATGTCGTTATCATATCACCACTACCTCTTCTGTTTTCCAGTGTCGTCAGGTCGATTGACCTTAACCTCTCCTCGTAGGACATACCCCTTAGCTCCGGGACTAGTCTCGTTGCAAACCTTTGCACTTTCTTTAATTTTCTTACGTGATTGGTTTGGTGTGTGTGTGTGTGTGTTTTGCTCGCCGAGTTGTGCTTGTGGGGGGTCGAGATTCGGTTTCTGGCCCCACATTTATCATATTTACTCTTGAAACTGCGTACTGAGTTTGCCTCTACCACCGCCTTGTCCAAGTCATTCTACTTTTCAATCACCCTATGACTGAATAAATACTTCCGTACATTCCTGCGTCTTAGCTTTGTCTTCAGGGGTCCAGCTGTGTCTTCAGGGGTCCAGCTGTGTCTTCAGGGGTCCAGCTGTGTCTTCAGGGGTCCAGCTGTGTCTTCAGGGGTCCAGCTGTGTCTTCAGGGGTCCAGCTGTGTCTTCAGGGGTCCAGCTGTGTCTTCAGGGGTCCAGCTGTGTCTTCAGGGGTCCAGCTGTGTCTTCAGGGGTCCAGCTGTGTCTTCAGGGGTCCAGCTGTGTCTTCAGGGGTCCAGCTGTGTCTTCAGGGGTCCAGCTGTGTCTTCAGGGGTCCAGCTGTGTCTTCAGGGGTCCAGCTGTGTCTTCAGGGGCCAGCTGTCTTCGGGTCCAGCTGTGTCTTCAGGGGTTCAGCTGTGTCTTCAGGGGTCCAGCTGTGTCTTCAGGGGTCCAGCTGTCATCAGGGGTCCAGCTGTGTCTTCAGGGGTCCAGCTGTGTCTTCAGGGTCCAGCTGTGTCTTCAGGGGTCCAGCTGTGTCTTCAGGGGTCCAGCTGTGTCTTCAGGGGTCCAGCTGTGTCTTCAGGGGTCCAGCTGTGTCTTCAGGGTCCAGCTGTGTCTTCAGGGGTCCAGCTGTGTCTTCAGGGTCCAGCTGTGTCTTCAGGGGTCCAGCTGTGTCTTCAGGGGTCCAGCTGTGTCTTCAGGGTCCAGCTGTGTCTTCAGGGGTCCAGCTGTGTCTTCAGGGTCCAGCTGTGTCTTCAGGGGTTCAGCTGTGTCTTCAAGGGTCCAGCTGTGTCTTCAGGGGTCCAGCTGTGTCTTCAGGGTCCAGCTGTGTCTTCAGGGTCCAGCTGTGTCTTCAGGGTCCAGCTGTGTCTTCAGGGTCCAGCTGTGTCTTCAGGTCCAGCTGTGTCTTCAGGGGTCCATCTGTGTCTTCAGCGTTCAGTTGTGTCTTCAGGGTCCAGCTGTGTCTTCAGGGTTCAGCTGTGTCTTCAGGGGTCCAGCTGTGTCTTCAGGGGTCCAGCTGTGTCATCAGGGTCCAGCTGTGTCTTCAGGGGTCCAGCTGTGTCTTCAGGGTCCAGCTGTGTCTTCAGGGTCCAGCTGTGTCTTCAGGGTCCAGCTGTGTCTTCAGGGGTCCAGCTGTGTCTTCAGGGGTCCAGTTGTGTCTTCAGCGATCAGCTGTGTTTTCTTGATCCTGGTCCTCTAAATTTAGTCTGTCATTATCTGCACTATCAATTTCCCCTTTAGATCTTGTATGTCGTAATCATGCCTCCCCTCGTCCTTCTCTCCTCCAAGGTCATCAGATTCAGCTCTTCCAAGGAGAAAGAGGAAAGAAGAGACTGAAAGTGAAAGAAGGAAAATGAGAAATAGGGGGAAGGAGAATGGGAAATATAATAGAGAGAGAGAGAGAGAGAGAGAGAGAGAGAGAGAGAGAGCAGACAGACAGAAGCACCAGCAGCCAAACTTTGTATAACTTTAATGAAATATAACAACTGTGAATTATAATATTTTCTAGTGGGAGTCGATTCCAGGAGCAATCTCTCTCTCTCTCTCTCTCTCTCTCTCTCTCGTACTCATGTGGTTGCAGGGGTCGAGTCACAGCGGCCCCCGCTTTTCCGCCACCCGCTACTGGCTTCAAAACCCAAATTGTACCTCTACTTAATTAAAGCTATGTATGTATGTATGGATCCTGCCTCTACTGCTCCACTGTGCAGGTCGTTCTGCTTCCTCGCTACCCTAAGACTGAAATAACACTTCCTAAAATCTCCTTGACAGTCTTTTGAACTTAAGAGCTGTGCCCTCGTGTTCCTGTGTGTGTGTGTACTCACCTAATTGTGGTTGCAGGGGTGTACTCACCTAATTGTGGTTGCAGGGGTCGAGACTTAGCTCCTGGTCCCGAACTAATTCCCATGGCGGGAATCGAACCCGGACATCCTGTGTGTGTGTGTGTGTGTGTGTGTGTGTGTGTGTGTGTGTGTGTGTGTGTGTGTGTGTATGTGTATGTGTAGAAGATAGTTGGAACAAGTTGAAATTACTGCTGGTTATGTTGTAGAAGAAACCAAGATGTAACAAGCTCAGAATGCAGAGTTTGTGGTTAAATTAAAGTCTCCGGGGAGGAGGAGGAGGAGGAGGAGAGGAGGAGGAACAGGAGGAACAGGAACAGGAGGAGGAGAGGAGGAGGAACAAGAGGTCTTCTCCAGAACTGTCTTCTCTGCTTTCTCTTTCTTAGTAGTGACTTGACAATGATCCAGAACGGACCGAAACGTCGCGTTAAGCTTCTTTTCACGAATGTGAATTGTTCCAGCCACGGTACTGTGTATTTTATTCTTCAATAATAATAATATCAACAATAACAATAATAATAACAATAACAACTTATTATCATTCTCTTCCATACTTTATTCTCTCCCATACATCATTCTTTCCCATACCTCATCATTCTCTCCCATGTCTCATTTTTTCCCATACATCGTCATTCTCTCCCATACCTCATCATTCTCTCAAACATCGTCATTCTCTACCATACCTCATCATTCTCTCCCATACTTCTTTACCATTCTCCATACTCCATCTCTACGACCACTACCTTACATACATTCCGTCATACTTCCATTCTCCATACCTTGCCATACTTCATCTACTTTACCATACTTACAGTCTACCATACTTGCTTACCATTCCGTACCATACTTACCATGCTCTACCATACCATTCCGTACCATACTTACCATGCTCTACCATACCATTCCGTACCATACTTACCATGCTCTACCATACCATTCCGTACCATACTTACCATGCTCTACCATACCATTCCGTACCATACTTACCATGCTCTACCATACTTGCTTACCATGCACCTCCCCCCTCCATCACCTTGGGTACAGTAATCAAGCAGTTGTCATCTATCTCCTGAATCATTTGTTGTTAGGCGATCCTTTGATGCCGCTAATGAGGCTATGTTGGGGACGCTATATAAATGATTCAGTGGGGAGGGGTGGGTGGGGGAGAGGGGTTTTGGGGGGGTGGTAGGGAATGGGAGTGGACTTGAAGAGTGGTGGTAAGGGATGGGTGGTTTGGAGGAAGTGTGGGTGGGGGTGGAAGGGTTGGGATTGGGGGAGGAAGGTTTTGGGGAAGGGGTGAGAGTGTGATTTTGGGGAGGTGGGTCAGTAAACTGGGGAGCAAAAGTGAACCAGGGAGTAAATTGGGGAGCATAAGTGAATTAGGGGAGTAAACTGGGGAGTGAAAAGGGTTATGGTGGGGAGAAAAAGCCTCAGGGTTGTGGTGGGGAGGAGTTGTTAGGATGGAAGTGAGGGGGTGAGTGGTGGAGAAGGAAGAAGCGGGAGAAGAGGGAAGGAGGGGGAAAGAGTTGCTGTGGGAACCGTGAGGGGAGAGTAATGAGGAGAGAGTAGTGAGGGGACGAGTGGGATGTAGAGGGGGAGGGGTGAGAGACAGTCTTGCACTCTTTTCACTCATCAGAAGGATGAACTCGCTCTTTTCTTATGCACTCATACACTCCTTCAATATGCACTCCAGTAAAACACTCACGACCTTGCTTTTGCACTCCAATAAAACACGACCTTGTTTTAACACTCCAATAAAACACTTCAGGTTTTCGCTAAACACACGATACACTTAATAAAGCACTAAAGTTGATTTTATTCACTCATCTTGTTGCATTGCACTCACTGAAACACTCGCGTTTTAATACACTCAATAAAAAAAATATATGTTTTTTGTGTACCCACTTAATAAAACATCACGGTTTAGCTACCCACTCAATAAAACATCACGGTTTAGCTACCAACTCAATAAAACATCACGGTTTAGCTACCCACTCAATAAAACATCACGGTTTAGCTACCCACTCAATAAAACATCACGGTTTAGCTACCCACTCAATAAAACATCACGGTTTAGCTACCCACTCAATAAAACATCACGGTTTAGCTACCCACTCAATAAAACATCACGGTTTAGCTGCCCACTCAATAAAACACAAACAAACATCTTTGCTACGCACTCTTGTTATTATAATTCATTCTTCACTACCTATCATCCCTGAGCAAAATATTCGCTCTGTTTCGACTATGTTGAGTGTCTGTCACTGGTTCTGCGGTTCATGGCGCCCTTCGTCTAATAAATTCATAATTAAAACTGACGGGAAATAAGGACCATTAAGAAGCAAATTTCTACACAATGTGCTCAAAATATTCCTAGTTCCCCCCAAAAAACACTCACGGGGGAAGCACACACACCACAGGGGTAGCAAACATCCACCCACATGGGCACTAAACACACCCACGGGGCAGCAAACACACCCTCGGGGAAGCGCACACACCCACGGGGGCAGCAAACACACCCACGGGGGCAGCAAACACACCCACGGGGGAAGCACATACACCAACGGGGGCAGCAAACACACCCTCGAGGGCAGCAAACACACCCACAGGGGTAGCAAACACCCACCCACAGGGGCACCAAACACACCCTCGGGGGAAGGAAACATTAAAGACTAGACCAAATTACTAAACATACATAAGCAAATTAAATACATACTTTACACAGTGAATACACTTTATACAACAATACACATACAACTACAGCTGTATGAGAGAGATGTATTAAAACGTACACTGGTGTTTATAACCGGTGGAGTGTAACACTATAACTGACTCTTCAGGTGTCAGTGCAGAAAAACAACTATTTCACCTAACAAAGGTAATTTGACTAAGCAAAGCGAATCCAGGAAAGTATAAAACACTTGACTTATGTATTGTGTATATATTCTCTCTCTCTTGTTGTTAAATATACTCGTATATTCCTCCAACTTTCGTTTGGTAATGAAGCATGATAATGAAGGAATATGAAGCAAGGTAATGAAAGAAGCACTAACGTATAATGAAAGAAGCACTAACGTATAATGAACGAAGAAGCAGCAACAGCCGCATCATAACGAATGCAGAAGAAACAGAAGCGTAACAACAAATATAATATCCTTTAAATATAACGAAAACATTCATTATTCTAACATGATTCAAACTATTACACTTTTCAGTAATACAATGCCCACATATTGCAGCATTCCAATATTGTTTAATCAACAATGCAGTATTCCCAGCTATTGCAGTGTTAAAATCTTTTTTTTTTTTTAAACAACAATATTCCCTCGTATTCTAGCATGGAGATAATTTCCAACCAAGAGAATTTCTACGCACTCCGGCCTTCCATCAATTCGTTGCACGGTGCCACTAATGCTCCCACCAACACCACCGCCGTTGCAGATCATTAAAAGCGGTCATCATTCACTTGTGTACCTGTTTGCAACAGTCATCGATCATTTGCAGAGGAGAATGTTCTTCCACAATGTCGCTCCAGTCTTGCTGTCAGAACGTGTTGCTGTGTCACCTAGAACTCAGAGATTGTCTTGTCTAGAACTCAGAGACTGTCTTGTCTAGAACTCAGAGATTGTCTCGGAACGCTTCCTGGGGACTCGGAACGCTTCCTGGGGACTCGAAACGCTTCCTGGGAACTCGGAACGCTTCCTGGGGACTCGGAACGCTTCCTGGGGACTCGGAACGCTTCCTGGGGACTCGGAACGCTTCCTGGGGACTCGGAACGCTTCCTGGGGACTCGGAACGCTTCCTGGGGACTCGGAACGCTTCCTGGGGACTCGGAACGCTTCCTGGGGACTCGGAACGCTTCCTGGGGACTCGGAACGTGTCTTAGTAACTCGGACTGTATCCTAACGACTGAGAACGTGTATAACCATCTACTACCCCGCTCACGCACTGACTGGCTTATCAGGTGGAACAGAAATCACATTATGAAGCAAATTTCTCAACCTGTGACGCACGCATGAAAAATGATATTGATGTCCCTAACTGGATTATTCTTCAAGTCCAGTCGGCGAACTAATTGAAAATTCAAGATGACGATCATATTTTCAAGATGGGCTCAATTTTTGCTGTCATCATCCATTCTCCACACAGTGACTAATAGTAAGCTCTTCTGTGAGTGATGTCAATGTGTACTGGTGCCATCCAAATCTCAACTATCTAGACAGAAGTAGTGATAGAACACAACTTATTTTTCTCAGCAGGTGCCTTGATATGGACTTCAGAGGGAGAGACGGGGTTGTGGCTAATGTAATCTGTCTGTACCGTCTACTCTTATGTTTGAACTAACCGAATCTAGCTCGGGTACTTTTTCGGTACACCCTCTTCTAATATCGCAACTTCTTATTTCCTAATGAATAAGACGTGTATAACACTTGGATGTATTTATTGAGGAAACGTTTCGCCACACAGTGGCTTCATCAGTCCATACAAAGGAGAATGGTGAAGAACAGAAGGAGTGTGAGGTAATCAGTCCCTTGGGTTAGTCCAGTTGGATCAGTTAGGACGACCTTATATGGACCAGTGTTAACCCCGCCAGCTACCCCAAACCTGGAGCTACAAGCAGACTCACTGGTTGAATGTCAAGATCACACACAAGGTGTGTGAGCTAGAGCCCTGAGCTCAGAGGACCATTTTGTAAAAGCAAACCGAAATGTTCTTACAAATCAATTTTCCAAAAGCCTTAACCTATAGACTGATAGATACACAATATAAACGTAAACAAACACCGACATTTATTTTATTTAACCAAAACTAAGCACTTTAACCAAATAACGATCCTTGCCTATAAAATTAAGTCTACAAGCTCTGTTCCAAAAGCACGACATACATTCTCTCTCTCTCTCGAAGACATTAATGATATATGACCTTTGAAGTTAATGCACCATAAAACTTGACTGGCGTTTATTTCCGAGTGTCACTTCCCACTGGAACTTTTTATCGCTAAACGAACGAGTCAAGTTGTCGGCGCAGGTAAAAATGTCTCGCCAACTTTGGCCAGCATGTCAAGACTAATTAAGAAGACAATAAATCGCTCAGGTAACTAAATGAAATCTTAGGAAGACAGAGTAATTTACTGGCGGAAAAAGCTACGTAAGTGCCTTTCCGACTGTGTCATTCTCGACAGTGCCGCTTTCAACAGTGCTACTTTTAACAGTACAACTCGCAATAGTGGTAGTCTCAACAGTGCCACTCACAACAGTAGTATTCTCAACAGTGCCACTCACAACGGTAGTATTCTCAACAGTGTCACTCACAACAGTAGTATTCTCAACAGTCACTCACAACAGTAGTATTCTCAACAGTGTCACTCACAACAGTAGTGTTCCCAACAGTGCCACTCTCAACAGTAGTGATTCCAACAGTGCCACTCTCAACAGTAGTGATCCCAACAGTGCCACTCTCAACAGTAGTGATCCCAACAGTGCCACTCTCAACAGTAGTGATCCCAACAGTGCCACTCTCAACAGTAGTGTTCTCAACAGTGCCACTCACAACAGTGGTAGTCTGATAGGAACAAGAAAGAAGTAAAAGCAACAACAACAACAACATTCCGCCCTCAACATGCGGGTAAATAATGTTTATTATTAAATGTAAAAAAAAAAAATGCGTCTGGTTCATGGGTAGTTATCAAACTGTTTATTTACTGTGAACTTTAATGAGGGCGATTAACCTCGGTGTTTGTGATAAGACATCGTGTGTGTGTGTGTGTGTGTGTGTGTGTGTGTGTGTGTGTGTGTGTGTACACATGTGAAATGTTTATGTCTGGGAAAAATTTAACATGCAAAAACAAACACATGGGTGGGTGGTAGTTGAATGGTTGTTTTCTGGTTGTTTTGCGTCTGTTATCGCTTGTCCACGACTATTGCTTGTAACTACATATAGAACAGAGTGGCAGCTCACTGCGTAATTCCAAACACGTAATCACACAAATACAAAAACAAGCATAAATAACACCAGTATTACGTCAACTGTCCCTCACCCGTCAGTCCCTCATAAAGGATGTCATGACGCTGGGTGACGCAATGGTTGAGTACACACACAACATAGCTTTAAGACGAGGTATGATAAAGCTCCCGGAGCAGGTAGAGGACCTAGTAGCGATCAGTGAAGAGGCGGGGTAAGAGGCTGAGTCTCGACCCCTGCAACCACAAATAGGTGAGTACACACACACTGCCTAGGACAAAATGGTAACTAACACAGAGCCGAGAGAGAGTGGACCTAGTAGCGACTAGCTAAGAAGCAGGGCCATGAGTTATGACTCGACCCCTGCAACCACAAATAGGCGAGTATACACACATACACACATTCCGTGACACATAAGGCTTGTGTGGTGACCCTCACTCCATTACCAGATAACTCTACTAATGAGACACACACAACACCCCACCACTCCTACCATTACCATCACTGCCACCACTACCATCACTTCCACCATTACCATCACTTCCAACATTACCATCATTATCACAACTATCATCATTATCACAACTATCATCATTATCACCACCACTATCATTATCACCACTACCATCACTTCCACCATTACCACCATTACCATCACTTCCACCATTACCATCATTATCACAACTATCATCATTATCACCACTACCATCATTACCCTCCGCAGTCATAAACTAAAGTATCTGTATTCCCGTATATTCAAGTTTGGTGTTCCCATCTCAACACTGAGTCCCCCTTCAATAAGCTTTGAGTCCCCCTTCAACAAGCTCTGAGGCTAGGCTTCCATGCTGATTAGCCATCCAGGTAATAATCACCCAAGTAATAATAATCAAGTAGTAGTAAACCAAGTAATAATTAACCCAACAATAATCAACCCAGTAAGAATCAACCCCAACACTGTATCCTGAATTCAATATTCACCTTTTCTATATAGTGTTTCTATGCATCTACAATTCCTCCTACTACTAGTTTTACTACTCTACTACTACTTACATCTACGTCTGTTCCCAGCTAGTCACCTCCCCTGTCAGTAAATAATTCGTAACTTAAGGTCATTTATGAGCTGGTGAGACGCACGAAACAGAGACGAGGGCAAACGCATACACAGTTTCAAAAGCGGATATGATCGTAAGGAAGGAGAGCACACACCACACCCAAGAGGTGTGAGCTAGAAGTGACTTGACCCATCAACCCCCCCCCCCCAAGGTGAGCACAACTAGGTGTACTCACCTAGCCATTATTAGGTAGGAATCATCCAAATACCAGTGTAATGACCAGTTATTGTTACTAACAGCAAGTCAGCCAATTGAAGTCACTTATTTTTTTTATTATTATTATTATATTATTATTATTACAAGTCACTTATTATATGATCCGGAAAAGTGTAGGAGTCAGTCAGTAGAGGAGACAGTGACTACAACTTAATCAGTAGAGGTGGCAGTGACTACAAGTTAATCAGTAGA
This sequence comes from Cherax destructor, assembly GCA_009830355.1. Taxonomy (NCBI): domain Eukaryota; kingdom Metazoa; phylum Arthropoda; class Malacostraca; order Decapoda; family Parastacidae; genus Cherax; species Cherax destructor. The sequence goes on from WNWK01000909.1 coordinate 23,007, forward strand.
GGTGGCAGTGACTACAAGTTAATCAGTAGAGGTGGCAGTGACTACAAGTTAATCAGTAGAGGTGGCAGTGACTACAAGTTAATCAGTAGAGGTGGCAGTGACTACAAGTTAATCAGTAGAGGTGGCAGTGACTACAAGTTAATCAGTAGAGGTGGCAGTGACTACAAGTTAATCAGTAGAGGTGGCAGTGACTACAAGTCAGTCACCATAAAAGTCAGTCACTGGCGGGGAGAGCCAGCTCTGACACTAACCCGGCATCGACCAAGCCAGGTGAAGGCATTCACCATTTTCAAGTTAAGAGCATGATGCATGTATCTTTGATTAGAGGGCCAGGCCGGCGTGAGAACCACAGGGACACCAACGCCACCCCTCAGAAGACCCTCGCCCTGACTCTTAAGAAGAAGTGCAAGAAGACTGTGTTTCCCGTGCCTGGCTCCCTGCCCTTGTTGCAACAAGGTAGGCAAGACTAAATGAATGTTATTTAGAACGATAAATATACGCTAAGTTTCCCTCACTCAATTGTGAACGTAAAAAAAATACAAATTTATACGAATTTGTAGTTGAGAACCTCGATGGGTCCATGATGCCGGTGAACGGCTCCTGATCCAAGGAAGTGGGTCCCCAGGAGGTGGTGAAAATCTCAACCTTAAGTTGAACTTAAGGTTAATTACGAGAAATAAAATGTATAACCTGAAGAGCAAACATTGCACAATACCAAGATATATATAAACCATACCACGGGAGGGGATTGAACTCGTGGCGAGTGAGTCGTAAAACTCCAGACCCGTGGTATGGTTTGTTTGCAATCGTGTCGTTACGATTTAGTGAGTCAACTTATATATATCAAAATATAGAATTTATAAAACAGTGCTGACACCACTTGTATGACAGCTGTATGTGACAACAACACCTGTGGTAGCTACAGGTACACACCAACACCTGTGGTAGCTACAGTTTGTGCGAGAGTTTGTATGAGATGTGTGTGTGTGTGTGTGTGTGTGTGTGTGTGTGTGTGTGTGTGTGTGTGTGTGTGTGTGTGTGTAGGTATAATTCTGCCTGTGCTGGAATTAATAGTGCTGCTGGCAATGGGATCGAGCAAGGAAAATATCATTGGATTTGTGGGGAGAGATGAAGAGCCTTGGGCAGGTAGGTGACGTGCACTGAACACCACTAACTGCCTAACTTTAACTCTCTCTCACTTACCACCAGATTATACGTAACAATTCCAACGTGTCTGGCCACGCCCCAACCCTCTCTGAAACCGTCGAAATATGACACAGGAACAAGCCTTCGTTTGTTCTTTTATGAATGGCAGTATTTCACTCGTTTTTTTTTTTTAAACAGATGTTTAAAAAACGTCTTTCTTGGACAACTTGTCGGAAATGTATGCAAAGTGGGGGAAATGGAATAGATCACAGAAATAGTGAGAGGTTAGAAAGACGTGTACAGAACGAGTGAAAGGGTGGACAAGCGCGAAACCCACTGGCGCTAAAGAGAACCTAAGGAATTGGAGGCAATCAGGTGTTTGATCCAGTGTCAATAACGGCATTTTCCTCCTATTACAGTATATGTGAAAAATGTAATTCCCATCTACATCTTATTTTATCCTAAAGTCATCAAATCTAGGGAAAAAAATCGGGGTCAGTTATGCAGCTTATATTGACCAAGATTGTTTATTTAAATAATATTGACTTTGCATCAGCAAGTTGCAAACCTGAGCCAGGAATTAGTTATTAATCTTATCTTAATGAGGTTGACATGATGTGGGTGTTATCTCTTAAGATAACGTGTTATCTGTGGCTGAGGTGAAACTGCCCAACTAGCCAAGATGGAGGCGATAAGACGAGGGAACAAGTTTTGATGTCACGAACCTCTGACCCACCGGAGGAGATAATACACTGCTAGAGTATACGGACAGTGTGTAAACAAGAGACACACAGGCGTGAGTTATGCTATTTTATTGTGAAGACGTTTCCTCCACCAGTGACGAAACGTCTCTGGGAAGGAGGGGTGAGCAAGCTGCTTTTGTACCACCCAGGAACTTCAACCGAGGACATACGGAGAGAAATGGTATAAAATACCAATGAAGTGAGCTTTATCAAGTCACGAAGAGACCTGATCAAGCCCAAGGAAATAAACCTGAGTGCACGACACTGTGAAAGCCACACCGATGACGCAAATGACGTGTTACGGTAGACCAACAGTGACAACTCGGGAGCCAAGCGCCACTTCCGCATGCCTCTCCCTAAATTCTTCTCGATATGCACCGAGATTTCACACAGTTGAAACTGTAACATTATGAAGCGAACCACGGAAAAAGTGGAGTTTTAGGACTTACTTGCTATGGGTTTAAACCCCGTCCGTTCCGTGCCGTCCGTTCCGTGATCTGTTTGCAATCGTGTTATTACGATTTTGTGTGTCATTATGAAGCGGCAGGAACCAAGCAGAGTGCTGATAACAACAGTGAAGACAAGACAGAGTGAAGAAACAGATTCTGATAGAGCAACCGCTCTGTGACTCGATAAACCTCTACATACCTTTACGTTTGATGAGTTTCGAGAGTCTCTCTACTCTCGGAGACCGGCCATGGGCCAGGCTCGTCTGGTGCTTGCCTGGTCAACCAGGCTGTTGCTGCTGGACACAGAGCGAAACGTTGCCCCAACAGAGGCTTGTTCTGCAACTTGTCTTGATCTTCATTCGAAGACATTTTCTGGTTTATAAGACGTTGAAGAAGAGGTACTGTTACCTCTTCTTAGATGCCTCCTGTACCCCGGGGCACCTACAAAAGTGTTCCACCTACCCACCACCTATTCCCAGTAACCACTCCGTCCACGCCAAGTACCCGACTTACGCCTATCCACCACCTAAGCTAATCCACCAGCAAGGTCTATCCAGCACCCCAGGAGGGCAGGCACGCTTGATGATCTCAGAGTTTCTATAATGTTAAAGTGAGCAAGACGACCATAAAAGAGATGAGGCATTACACCGCTCTATTATTATTCCCCTTCTCTAGACTCCTGCTGGCTTCTCAAGACTCCCTCCTGCTGGCTTCTCCCGACTCTCTTGCTGGCTTCTCAAGACTCCCTCCTGCTGGCTTCTCAAGACTTCTTCCTGCTGGCTTCTCAAGACTTCTTCCTACTGGCTTCTCAAGACTTCTTCCTACTGGCTTCTCAAGATTCCCTCCTACTGGCTTCTCATGACTCCCTCCTACTGGCTCAAGACTCCTGGTTTATTACATCTCCCATTTCCTTACATTCTCCTGCTAGTTCTTTACATCTACTCATTTCTTACGACTTCTGTTATCTCTTACGAATGCTGTTTTTTGTTTTTTTTAAGATTCCCTATTTTCTTCAACACCTGGTGAGTCGCCACGATAACTGTTCTCCCTTACCCCGCGTTTAAAGCGCAGTTTCCCTGCGGCTCCCTCAAAATGTGCTCTGACTGGGTTCACCCTGAGGTGCTTCACTTTTAATTTCTTTCTTCATACACACTCTCTCAAATTCCTCCACCAACTTTTGCAACTTCTCTTCAGAATCTCACAAAAGCACCGTGTCATCAGCAAAGAGCAACTGCAACAACTCCAAGTTTGCTTCACCTAAGGTTGTTGCTTGCTTTAAGTTACTCAGAGTGAAAGAAAAATCAACGTTTTTTTGCGTACTTTACCCATGCAAGGTGGTGGAAATCTTTGTAGTTTTACTGTTAAGTTTACTAATACAGAATATATGCAAATCCTCGAGATTTCTTTGTTTACATAAACCAGTCCACTCAAAGAGGTATTCAGCAGTGGAGTGACTTAATATTGTTTTCCCAATAATTCTAAGCATTGTAAGTACTCCCTGTGTGTATAAACAGAGACTGTAAATATTATTTCATCGACAGACACACATGTAAAAAAAAAATCTCAATATATAAAGCATAAATACAAAGGAAAGAGCTTACAACTACAGGCACACACACATACACACACACACACACACACGCACGCACACGCACACGCACATATACACACACAGTGGAGGCCGAGGCACCGTGCAGGAAACGCTGACAAAACTGATTTTCAATTTCCAGAGAGACTCCTAAAACTGGGAAATGTTGGGCCACCGACCCGAGGCCCTCTATAAAATACCCTTCCTCACCCCTCATGGATCACCCCACTCCTCACCCCTCATCACTTTCCCCTCATCTCCCTTCACCCCCTCATTTCTCACAAAGTATCCATCTACCATCACATTAAACATTCATTTCTCACCGTCATACATCAACCATAACTTAACACCATACATCATTCATTACTTCTCACTATCATACATCATTCTTCACTTCTCAACAATTTCGCATCACTTCTCTCACATAAATTTCCCCATCACTTCTCATTCACACCTTTCTCACCCATCAACTCTTCCCCCAATCCCCTCCCATAACACCCCATCAATCACCCCTCCCAATACTCTTTCTTACTCTATTATCCGACATACAGTAGACAGAGACTAACCATAGCACTGTACCATCCTTTGCAAATGTTGCTAGAATTTATATGAGTGTGTCATCCATGAAACACACAGTAAATCTTATAGGCAATCTTCAATACAGTAAAAATGTAACATAGGCTGCAGACATTTTAAGTCCCCAAATTGGAATTGTGTTATGTGTTTGCATGTGAACCTATGTTAATGGGGACAGAGCACGCGCTCACGTCCTTCCCGGCAGCAGTTCATCAACTTAAGGTCTCTGAGAGTGTGCGGAACAGAAGGATGTGGCTGTCAGTTTGCCATAATGTAGCCACACCCACCGCTGTTTATGCAAGTAAGACAGAGAAAGACATCGTCAGTACCTCCACTGTCTTAATATCAAGCCAGTTGTACTACAGAAAGGAAAATAACCACAGTGAAAAAATAATCAAATTCCTGTTAGAATTTCACTATTTTTCACACTGATTATTTTTGCATATAATGATATCGCTAGGTAAATGGACGCAGATGTAACTGTGACATTGTGGCAACGTTTCGCCCTCCAGGAGTTTGTTAAGCCTGGAGAGCGAAATGTTGCTACAATAAAAGGTCACATTAGTTGCATCTGTGTCCACTTACCTAACATTTTTTCGATAATTCTGCCATTATTACTATAATATCACCTATTTATTGTGATCTTACTGCATACTACAGTAGAACACTGATAACTACTCAGAAAATAATCAGGTATGTTACAACACATGACTTGAATATTAGCTATAGACAACACTAAGTAGTGTGTGTTATGTTAAACATCATAACAGTAAACATTAATGTGTAAACACTAAATAAACAACAATATACATAGATACGTAACGGTGGTAGTGGTGGTGGTGGTAGTGGGTGGTAGTGGTGGGGGTGGTGGTGAAGGGTTGCACACCAAGGCTCTGACAGAGAGCTCTCAGGCCACTGCTATGAATATTAAGAGGCGGCCAATAAATGTGGTGGCATCCGCCTCACAACAGTTGAATATCTCAGTCGAGCTCCTGGCAATGGTGGTGATTGTGGTGGTAGTGATGAGTGTGGTGATGAATGTGGCAGTGGTGGTGATTGTAGTAGTGGTGGTGATTGTAGTGATGTGTGGTGGTGATGAGTGTGGCGGTGATGAATGTGGCAGTGGTGGTGATTGTGGTAGTGGTGATTGTGGTGGTAGTGATGAGTGTAGTGGTGATTAAAGTGATGTGCGGTGGTGATGAATGTGGTGGTGATTGTAGTGATGACTGCTATCAACCTCTACAAAAAAAAAAAAGATGCTAGAATGTGTATGAGAGTGGCATTCATTGAGGACACAACAAACCTCCAAACTCTGCTGTGAATTCTTCCAGCGGATCCCAAAAAACAATATGATGGTCAATGAAGACAAATTTAAGTTTCCCCGCTGTGGAAAACGTGAGGAAATAAAAATTGGAAGTTAATATAAAAGAAACTCAAACCACTTAATGCATCACAAAACTCAAATAAGAGATGAATACCAATGACGATACTCTTAAGTTACTTCTCTGTAGAAGCCTGAAATAACACTGTATACAAACAGCCCCTTTAAGACAGGCGGAATAGCAAGTCTGAAGAATGTACAGAGAACTTTCACTGTCCCTTTAAGTTCAGCCAAACACCTAAATTGTTGTCAATGTTTGAAGTAAACTCAATGTTTGGAGTAAACGTCATAATTTACTCCTGAAAAATTAAGGAGATTGGTCTTAAATCCGTGCACCCGAAATTGCTTATAACGAAAGCCATAGTCTTGGAAGATGATACAATATACCCCGTATTTAAAGCGAGGATGCAATGAGCGAATTCAATAAGTAAAAAGGGACCAAGACTTAACATTATCATCCCTTCATACAGACCCCTAACTATCTTCAAGAGGAAACTTGATAAGCTCCTCTAGTCAGTTCTGAAGTGCATACACTGGATTCCATGCGGCTAGCACCAACAGCCTCGTTGATGAGACCATCAACCAGGAGGTCTGGCTGAATGACCGGTCCAAGGAGCGGTGACCCACCGGAATCGTCTCCAGATAAACTTGATTTAACCCTTTATTATCTTCCATATAATATAGCTGCTAAAACTTCTTTACAGAATACTGTGTCCAATTCACACTGGGATTTGTTCTGCCTCTCTATCTGCAGAAAAAACAAAACTGGTTGTTCTTGAATCTCTGTTATCTCATGTTCGTTCCGCTCTGCTGTGTTTTTATGTTCTGTGTTCTTGAGGTGTTCCATCTTGAATAGCTTGTTAATCCAGGGGTTTCCCCCCTCTATTTCTTGTCTCTTCCCCTCTGGCCGGCTACAAACATTATAGCCACTTTTTCTGTGGTGTGTGTGTGTGTGTGTGTGTGTGTGTGTGTGTGTGTTTGTGTGTGTATGTGATGGAAGAAACATGTAGGAAACATGTCACCGAGATCATGCAGTCCGTAAGACTGAAGTGGTGGTGACACGGGAACACCACTGCTACAGATTTCCCAGCAATGTTACCCCCATTCTTCTTTCTTAATGTTTAAATCCCATAATATATACCTATATTGTAAAGGCACATAAAGCAAACTCTTATATTTATATTTTGTAAACGATAAATCCTACTCTCTCTTTTAATAACCCTCCTAAAATGTCTTGATGCTCATACTTCCCCACTGATGACTGTATATTAAGCAAGTATTGCTGTGGTGGCAGGGCGGTTAGATTAATAGACATTTGTAGAAGGGTGAATTAGTGGGAGTTTATCACCTGTGTTCAGAGGGAAGGTGTCACCCTTAGTAATTAACTGTAAGTAACTGTAATTAACTCAAACTGGCTGTTTCTGTATCGTTGTGACGTGTGTGTACTCACCTATTTGTGGTTGCAGGGGTCGACTCACAGCTCCTGGTTCCGACTCTTCGCTGGTCGCTACTAGGTGCACTCTCTCCCTGCTTCAAGAGCTTAATCGTACCTCCTCTTGGTGTGTGTGTGTGTGTTAGTGTGTGTGTGTGTGTGTGTGTACTCACCTATTTGTGTTTGCAGGGGTCGAGTCATAGCTCCTGGCCCCGCCTCTTCACTGATTGCTACTAGGTCCTCTCTCTCCCTGCTCCATGAGCTTTATCAAACCTAGTCTTAAAACTATGTATGGTTCCTGCCTCCACTATGTCGCTTTCTAAGCTATTCCACTTCCTGACAACTCTATGACTGAAGAAATACTTCCTAACATCCCTTTGACTCATAGGAGTCTTCAACTTCCAATTGTGACCCCTTGTTTCTGTGTCCCCTCTCTGGAACATCTTGTCTCTGTCCACCTTATCTATTCCTCGCAGTATTTTATATGTCGTTATCATGTCTCCCCTAACCCTCCTGTCCTCTAGTGTCGTCAGGCCGATTTCCCTTAACCTTTCTTCGTAGGACAATCCCCTTAGCTCTGGGACTAGTCTTGTTGCAAACCTTTGCACTTTCTCTAATTTCTTGACGTGCTTGACCAGGTGTGGGTTCCAAACTGGTGCTGCATACTCCAGTATGGACCTGACGTATATGGTATACCGGGTTCACACTCTCCTGACTGCGTGAGTCCTATCATACCGACTCTTAAAACTACGTATGTATTCTGCCTCTGCATAAATAACTCATTACGATTGTGACCGGATATAAACATGTAAATAGATCATTATAACTGACTTGTTCAGTTATCAAAACTTTGTGGCCCAGTCCCTGGACCCATTACATACCAGTGTAGTCCTTTGACTACCGCCCACACCATGGGTCTGGGCTGCATAATAATGTTGAACTACCGCTTCGCCGTCTAGGTCGTTCCACTTACTGATTTATCTAAGGCTTAAAAGAGTACATATTTCCTAATATTCCCGTGTCCGTGCGTGCGTGTGCGTTGTGAGTGTATTACGTACGTTTTAAAACACCTTTGTACATAGTGATCTTTTAATACGAGTGTAACAGAACAAAAAAAAATCAATTTATATCTGTCACAGCTTAACAAACACACGTGTACACACAATTCAAGCATCACTAAACAGATACCAGGATAATTCTAAAACATTTTCTTTTTTTCATTTTTCAGTGAATGAATTTATTCTGGCATTATATATTTCCCCGCTAACCAGACTTCCAATAAATATAAGAGTAAACATAAATAAAATACCAAAATACACTTTGGCATTATCAATAAATTTGAAACATTTATCAAATTAAAATATTGTTTTCACTGGTATTTATTTTTAATCACTCAGAGTGAAATGTGTGTTTGTGTGTGTGTGTGTGTTCTTACCTATTTGTGGTTGCAGGGGTCGAATCACAGCTCCTGGCCACGCCTCTTCGCTGGTCGCTACTAGGTCCACTCTCTCCCTGCTCCATGAGCTTTGTCGTATCTCTCCTTAAAGCTATGTATGGATCCTGCCTCCACTCTCCCGATTATTCCACTTCCACTGGCTGAAGGAAAACTTCCTAACATCCCTGTGACTCCTCTGAGTTTTCAACGTGTGCGCGCGCGCGTGTGTGCTTGCCTATTCATTTATGTATAGTTGGGGGGTCAAATCATAGCTCCTAGTTCCATTTCTTAAATAACAACCATCAGGTTCAATTACTCTTAGCCTCGCGATCTCCTATCATACCTATTCCTAAAGCTGTGTATGGAGTCTGTTTCCATGAGATATTCCTACCTCATTCAGTCGTACCTCACCTGTTTCCTACAATCTCACCTGATCACTACAACCTCAGCCGGTCACTACCTCACCTGGAGGCGACAACTTATTGCGCTGGCTGGAACACTGGTGTGGGAGGAGGCAGTGAGGTATATGCAGGTGTAGTGCACACAACAGGTAATTAGTGAAAGTCATTAACATGTTGATTACGTCCTTTGTGATATGCAACGAATTTACATAAAATGGTTACATGTGAGGATAATCATTGTGATCTACGTCTTAAATATCATTCTCGCTGAAGTGTAACATTCTTGTTTAAATTATACCAGTCATCTTGGCCAATTGTTGCCAAATTGCTTTACTCTCAACAGAGCAGTTTTACACAGGGGTCAAGTCCCACTCCTAGCCCTGCTTAACTTGCCGGATTTACTCCCTCCAAGCTTCGTGGGTCCAGTCATACCTATTCTGAAAACAATGTATGGAGATTGCCTCCACTTCTTAGTCGTCAGATCATTCCAATTTATGACCACCCTGGCTCAGGTTGAATACGTCCTCACATCTCTAACTTATCTGCATATTCAGCTTCCAATAACACCCTTGTGTACCGGTTGACTCTTAAGTATTTTTTTATTCTGTTATCATATTTTCCCTGGTTTCCGTATCTTTAATGTCGCCAGATTTAATTCCTTTAGTATCTCTCTCTCTTACTAATCTTTGCTGCGGAAGTTATTTGGTCGACGCGCGCCTCAGGAAATATGCTCGACACTATGCTCACTCCCAGAACTTTCTACTTGATGGATGGAAGGACATAAGTGCGTACACTTTCTCCTTGAGTGAGGTCTGCAGTCTGTCCTCCGAGTCTATACTCAATTTCCGATCTTTCCCCATTCCCCACTTTTAACAAATTTGTATTTGGTGGGATTGAAAACCAATAGCCAATCGTCAGACCAGTCCTGCAACTTGTCCAGGTGCTTCTTGTAGTCTTATTCTCTGCCGTTTTTATCATCCTCGTTAATTTTATATTATCTGCATGCACCAGAAATAGTACAGGTCAAAGGACTGATCTTTGTGGAACCCCCCTTGTCACACTTGCTCATTCTGACACCTCTTCCCGGAGAGTCACTTTATTTTCTTCCCATTCATCCACTGTAGTGCCTTCTCTGTCATTCCTTCCCGTTACTGTTTCTTTAGTCTCAGTCTCTTGTGCGATGAGTCTAAAGGCTTCTTACAGTCCAAGAATATGCAGTCCACTTCTCTCTCTCTCTCTTGCCTCACTTTTCTCGTCATGGAAATCAGGCAGGCTTTTAAGACAGGATTTACCATTTCTTTCAAGTGACTTGATGAAAACTTTACCTTGTAATTCACACAGTGCTTCTGCTTCCTCTTTCAGGACCCACGGAGAGATATTAACTGGGCCCACTGCCCTGTACTAACCTACATGTGGTTACATGGGTTGAGTTACAGCGTTTTGTGTATGTGTGTGTATGATGTATACACATGCTTTATATGTTTACACGTATATATACACGACTCTACAAAGACCGCAGTTTGAACCCCCACATTCATCACGCTGTTTTTCAACCGACAATTACCTCTCTCTCTCCCTCCTGTAATACCCTCGTTAGCCCTCTTTAGCGACCTTTATCTTATCTACCAAGTTCGCGTGACCAGACGGACACGATATGCAAAAAAAAAATAAAAATAAAAAAAAGCAAAAAATACATATTAACTTGGGTGGTAATTGTCACGCCATCATAACGATTACCGTGACATATTTAGTAGTACAGACATCTGTCACACTCCAGACCAGCCTTCTTCACCTCCTCTTTTATTTAAATCCTGTTGGTTTATATTTGCGTCTTGTTGACCTCCCTTAAACTCCCGTTGGTTGATAGTGACGTCTTGTTGACCTCCCGTTTTCTTTAACTACCATTGGTTGATATTTGCATCTTGTTGACCTCCTGTTTTCTTTTAACTCCTGTTCCTGATAATGTGTTGAGTGCAACACGAAAGGCCTAGAGCTATCATTCAAACTACCCATGTGGTGTAGTATATGCAAAACACAGAATCAGGCTGGTATATACAGAGAAAGATCACAGTCAGCAGGATTCGAAGCCATGTCAGGGAGACTGGCAATGTTCACCAAGTGACGCTCTAGACCACTCGGCCACAGATGCCTCAAAAGCTGGGCAGCCTTATTTATAAATCATGCTTGAGGCCCACTGGTGTGCCCGGGCTGGGAAGAAACATGGCTTGTAAACAAGGCTGCTCAGATTTTGAGGCATCTGTGGCCGAATGGTCTAGAGCGTCACTTGAGGAACCTTGCCAACCCCCCTGACGTGGCTTCGAATCCTGCTGACTGGGATCTTTCTGCGTGGTGCACTGATACATACACACACACAATATATATATATACACACACCCTCGGCCTATACTTAGGATTAAAGTAACTTTGAATGATGGTGAGTGAGTTTCATGCGACCTTAATGGTCCACTTGTAGTCGATTAACTTTAAACCCTTGGTACCAGAATGGTTGACGCGTATCATTCTTGTCGTGTCTTCCTGACTGCCTGCCTGTCTTCCTGCCTATCCAGGCATCTGTCAACCTGCCTGCCCACTTTACCTGCCGCTTGCCTGCTCATCCCAACACCGTCCACTCAACCACTCTGTGTTAATTGCCAGTCCCTCAGGGAAGACCCTGGGCTCTCCAGTTATTAATCCCCCGACCACAACCACTCTCGTCCTGTCGCCTCTACCTTCCCCTCCCCCGCCCACTTTTCCCCTCTATCACCCCCCCCCCCGGTGAGGCCTCGTCACATTCCTCAAGAGAGGTGCCAGTTCAAAAGTGCAAAAGTGAAGTTCCTCCATTAGCGTCGCACAAAAATACAAGCTTCTCGGAGTAACCCCCCCCTCCCCCTCCCCCGTCTCTCCCTCAAAATCGCTCCTTCCTTCCTTCCCTTTTTTCCACCTCTGCTTTCAATTCTCTAACTCCTTTACCCCCGGTCTTCTCCTTACCCCCCTCCTTCCTCTCCTGCATCTACTCTACAACTCTTCGTCCTTCTCGTATCTCTTCCCACTTCTCCACTATTCCTCGTGCTGGAGAACATTCTCCTTCTCTCCCGCACATCTAGGCATCATTCTTCACCATATAGCAACCCTTCGGAGACTTAACATTCTACCAACTATTACCGAGAAGTAAAGACACTTGTCTGTCTACCACAATGCTCGACTTTTCCAAATCCACAGCTGCGTAAGACACTTTTGTTTACCTACTGCTCAGTTATCTTATCTACACAACTCTCTCCCTTATCTAAACAGATCTCTCGCTTATCTACACAGATCTCTCCCTTATCTACACAGATCTCTCCCTAATCTACACAACTCTCTCCCTAATCTACACAACTCTCTCCCTAATCTACACAACTCTCTCCCTAATCTACACAACTCTCTCCCTAATCTACACAACTCTCTCCTTACTACACAACTCTCTCTCTCCTTATCTACACAACTCTCTCCCTAATCTACACAACTCTCTCCCTAATCTACACAACTCTCTCCCTTATCTACACAACTCTCTCCCTTATCTACACAACTCTCTCCCTTTCTAAAGTCCACCTTTAATCTTTTCAAATTATATTTTCTGTTATTCCCTTCGCTATTTCGACAACACTAATGCCACAGTTTTTTCCCTGGTACACTGCAGAATTATCCCGCTGTAATTCCTACAGTCTCTTGTCCCCCTTATTTTTTGTCCTCTAACAAAAGAACTTTAGGTAATTTTCACCTAAATCCGCCGTTCATCCCCGTTCCCTCATCCACTCATGCTACTGTAACCACAGCGTTCTGCTGTAGGCTACAGCAGAACGCTGTTGTACAGCAGCCGAGTGTACAGCAGCTGTACACTCGGCGTTCTGTTGTACACTCAACGTTCCAATATACACTTAATGTTCTGTTGTACACAATGTTCTGCTTTACAATCAACGTTCTGATGTACACTTAATGTTCTGTTGTACACAAGTTTCTGCTGTACACTCAACGTTCTGTTGCACACTCAAATGTAACAATAATAATCATAAAGGAGGCTGACAATCACTCTAGACAGCCATTCTTTCAAAATTTGTTCTCGTCTCTCATTAAGCGTTATATTCTGTAATTCCCTCTCTTCTATTTCGATAAATTAGACACATGTGCAACACCTGGTATTCTTTTCAAGACTGATGGACTGATTACATCGACTCCTGGCTGAGGGACTGATTACCTCAACCTCCTTCTTAGCTTCACCATTCTTCTCTGTACAGGACTGATGAAGCCACTGTGTGGCGAAACGTTTCCTCAATAAAGACACCCAAGTGTTGTACATGTGTCTAACTTATCAACTTGTCGGTTCTCTGAACCATTTATCTACACTTTTATTTTGCCCACTGAGACAATTCTCTGTGTTTTTCATCTTCCTCCCACTTTAACTACATAACAGTCACTGGAGCTTCCTCCAAAACAATGCATCCAAACTAGGACTTTCCAGTAACCCCCATAGACCTGTTATTCAGTAACACACAGTCTACCAAACTGCTTACTCCCTCCCTCCCTCTCTCTCACACACACAATGTGTATGTGAATCGACCCCTGCAACCACAATTAGGTGAGTACACACACACATACACACAATAACATATGATACAACACTCTCACATACAAGAATATAACATACAACTCTCTCTCTCTCTCACTCTTGCTAATGCTTTAAACAGTGCGCAATAAACGATTGTAATTTGTTTAAGCAATGGTCAGAGTTTAAACCCCAGGATAATCACAGCCACAATGACGTGCTAAACCCGGGTGGGGCATTCATCGCTAGTGGTACAGGCTCGATCCTATAGTCACGAATCGCGTTGTGACCAGGCAGGCTGTCGTTGCCGACTGCCTTACCTAGCAAGCTATAAGAATGAGAGGAACCCTGACCTGAGACACCCTGAAGGACGCCACCACGGCCCTAATTGCCGCTACGGCCAGAGTACCACTACTGGTCCGGCCGCTGTGGTGCCGTTATTTAACAGAAGTGGTCAGGAGACCACAGCAATCGTTGTTTGAGCACTATAATAGCCTGTGCAGTCAGCATTAAACGAGAAAATCCCCAGAGTTAACACAACGGTAATGAAATTTTCTCATTCTCATTCTCTCTCTCAACAATCAACACACCGCACCATCGACGCGAAAACTACAGTAAAATACGGAACGTTCAATTAAAATGATTGTTCATCACATTAATGATGAACAATACCGAAGAGTTGACGAATAAGACACATGGGCAACACGTGGCTATCTTTATTATCAGTAAAGTTACTCGGGGAACTTATTGAAATGGCTGAATCTAGCAAAACCCAGCTGGATGGTGAATATTTTCTGATTATCATTATTATATTCATCAGGAAGCACAAAATCCGTAGGGGTCACGAAGCAGGAATTAGTGGAGGATCGCCTCTCTCTCTTTCTCTCAGTATTTTCCGAATTAAGCAATAATCTCTCAACTAGTTTGAAAAAAAAAGAGTTCTCTCTGTTTAAGTACGATCGGCATGACAAGCGCACATATTAAAAACAAAATAGATAAAACGTGAATTTTTAAAAACCCAACTTTTCAAGAGCGGCTACTTTTTTTTTTAGTTTCTAAAACAGGTTTTATAAGCAATAAAACATGAGCAGGGTGCCTCCATAAGGGGCATTACCAGTAGACCTCTGGTTGTCTTCAAGAGGAAGCTGGACAGATACCTAAAGTCAGTGCCTGATCAGCCGGGCTGTGGTTCGTACGTTGGACTACGTGCAGCCAGCAGTAACAGCCTCGTTGATCAGGCCCTGATCTACCGGGAGGCCTGGTCATAGACCGGGCCGCGGGGACGTCGATCCCCGGAATGCCCTCCATGTAGACTCCAGGTGGGAAAAACTGACGTACAGTCAATGTGTAGGAAGACTTGTGGTGTGGTGCCAGGCTTGTCTGCTGCTTGTCTGGTCAACCAGGCGGGTTGCCGTTGACCCACATCCATCACAGCCTGGTTGATCCGGCACTTGGAAGAGGTAGTGATCGTTGCATCCCCTATACTACTACATTGGCTCCTAAAATGCTGCTGATATCTGCTCAGACTGAATAGTCTGGGACCACGGATGGTGACACAGTGCTCTCTTATTGTGCTTGTCTCGTCTAAACATAAATCATAAGAGCTTGTGTTACCAACCATAAATCACCTCTACTTGTCTTGGCCAGACATAAATCACCTGAAATGGTACCTATATTTGAAGACGTTTGGCCAACCAGTGACTTTATCAATTCAATACAGAGACAGTATATGAAGCCACTAGAAGATTAGGTAATCAGTCCCTCATCCTTGAAGAATTATACACAGAGAACAGCTAAGGGACTCATTTTCTCATTTTTTTACTGTCTCAGTATACTAGATCTGTAAAGACTCGAGCTGGCGTACCGTCTTCCAGTAAATTATAACTGACCATAATTTTTAAAGGGGTGGACCGGTAAGCCAGCGGAAGGCCTCGGTCAGATGACCAAAAGCTCCAACGGCGGGTCATCATCTAAGACCCGCGTCAGGAAGCACTTGTCCTGTTTCCTGACGAACCTTACCTAACCTTAGACACTCAGGTATTGCACATGTAT
Organism: Cherax destructor; assembly: GCA_009830355.1. Lineage (NCBI taxonomy): Eukaryota > Metazoa > Arthropoda > Malacostraca > Decapoda > Parastacidae > Cherax > Cherax destructor. The sequence goes on from WNWK01000909.1 coordinate 38,789, forward strand.
CTTAGACACTCAGGTGTTGCACATGTATCTTAGACACCCAGGTGTTGTACATGTGTCTTAGACTCCCAGGTGTTGCACATGTATCTTAGATACCCAGGTGTTGCACATGTGTCTTAGACACCCAGGTGTTGTACATGTGTCTTAGATACCCAGGTGTTGCACATGTGTCTTAGATACCCAGGTGTTGCACATGTGTCTTCGATACCCAGGTGTTGCACATGTGTCTTCGATACCCAGGTGTTGCACATGTGTCTTAGACACCCAGGTGTTGCACATGTATCTTAGATACCCAGGTGTTGCACATGTGTCTTAGATACCCAGGTGTTGCACATGTATCTTAGATACCCAGGTGTTGCACATGTGTCTTAGATACCCAGGTGTTGCACATGTAACTTAAGACACCCAGGTGTTGCACATGTCTTAGATACCCAGGTGTTGCACATGTACCTTAGATACCTAGGTGTTGCACATGTGTCTTAGATACCAGGTGTTGCACATGTAACTTAAGACACCCAGGTGTTGCACATGTGTCTTAGCTACCCAGGTGTTGCACATGTATCTTAGATACCCAGGTGTTGCACATGTAACTTAAGACACCCAGGTGTTGCACATGAGTCTTAGATACCCAGGTGTTGCACATGTGTCTTAACTCCTCACCTTCTCCTCGGTGCTGAGCGTCACTGTTGTAATGATACCCGAGCTTGTCTTCCTAATCAAAAACACCTGAACTTGTCTTCAAATATAAAACTCCTGAGTTTGACTTCAGCCAAATGAGATATAAATGTCACGCATATCAACACAGTAATGAGGATTTCGATAGTAAAAAAGTAATCATCATTTTCTTTCATGTCGCTCAGCGAGTGTCACGCAAAGTAAATAATCGTACGATTATATTTATGAATTTCCACCGGTGTAATATTTACACATGTCCCTCCCCTCTCCTTCTAAAATATAAATTATCTCCTTCTATAAGAGTGAACAGCAGGAAAAAATACTACTTAATACCCTATATATATATATATATATATATATATATATATATATATATATATATATATATATATATTGTATTTGCATATATTTTAGTTTTAAGAAAAAACAATACCTGTGTGTGCTTCAGGCGACAATAATGACACAAGTCATTATTTTCCTTCATATTGTGTATTAAGTTACGAAATGATGATGTAAATCAATCACCATTCATACTGCAAAGTCAGTGTCTGGTGGTGGTCTTCCTACCTGGAGGGTCTACCTGGAGGGTCTACCTGGAGGATATTCCGGGGATCAACGAGGCCCCGAGGCCCGATCCATGACCAGGCCTCCTGGTGGATCAGGGCCTGATGGTGGTGGTTATAGTGGGTGGTGATGGTAATAGTGGTGATGTTAAAGATGGTTGGTGGTGGTTATGGTGGGTGGTGCTTGTGATGGTAATTGTGGGAGAAACAGCGGAAATAACAATAACTATCAGAAAACAAAAGATATCAATAGCAGGAGCAGAAACAACAAATAAAATAGTATAAACAGCAGCAGGAGGAGGAGCAGGCTTAGAAGGAAAAGTAGCAACTACAACACCAGCAGGAAGAACAGCATCAACAATGAAAAAAAGTAACAGCAGGAGCAGCAGCAACATCATCATAAGCATTAAACAACAAGCATCATCGTCTGCTGCTGCTGCAGTAGCTACAGCAGCAGCAACATTATCATCATCAGCGCCACCATCACCATTACCAGCAGCTGCAGCAGCTGCTACAGCAGCAGCACTGGCGTCAGACAACACACACACACACGTACACATAAATATTCGCAGACTAATGTGGCGGATAACAGAATTTTCCACGGCGGCAAGAATCAAATATCGCGACGTCAAACCTGGGAAAAATAAGTGACTACAGACGGAGGACACAGACACCAGACACTCAGCATATCAACCTTAGTTACTATGCTCCATAGGTAGAACCCCCGGAGGCCCCTTAGACCTCCGGGGGTCCTGAAGAACTTCGTGGTGATGTGTAACCCTGGGGTCCCGAGGCGTGTTGTGCTACTAGCTCTTCTCCCATAAAGACAGAGAGCTCTCAACTCATACACATACACAGACTAATGGCGTGTTGTACCTCTTATTAAACACAGACGGAATGCTGGTGAGTTGCATGACCTCTTCTCCCACAGAGACAGACACACTGCTGGTGCGTTATACCATCTTTTATCCCACAGACAGAAACAGACACACTGCTGGTGCGTTAGACCATCTTTTATCCCACAGACAAAACAGTTTAATGTGGAATTTGAATATGAAAACAAAAAATTCTCTGAGTAACAGCAGCATCTTACGTTGTGTAAGGTGACAGCAGAGTTTGTTCTACTCTGAGACCGACTTCCAGAGTTCCTCTAGCTTAGCAGCCAGGCCTGGGGATACGCCTTGTCTGTTCAACCGGGGGCTGCTGTTGTTGGCAACCCACTTATCCATCACAGCCTGGCTGATCTGGCATTAATAATGTTAAAATATAAGTAAAATGTAGAGAGCCAAACTAGAGCATATCTGTCAAGCATATCTCTTTCAGGCATATCTTTTTTTCGGGAATATCTCTTTTAGACATATGGAATGTCTTTTTCAGATACGTCCCTCTTAGTCCCTCTCCTTTGCGTATCCTAACAGCAAAAGACGCATCGTAAACCAACGCTATTTACGTCAATATCAACAAAACGACGCATCGCAAACCAACGCTATTTTTCTAACGTAAGAAAACGTACCAGAAAGTTTTTTTTACGTTTAAGTAGACTCGTGCATGTTCCAGCTGTGTGTAGAGTTTGTGAACACAGGGAACCCGATTCTTTATAATTTCCCTACTAGGGGAGTTCATGGAATCCATTATTGAATACCCCACCAGCTTTGGTATGAGGTATTCAGTTCCTCAGCCTTGGTAGGAGGTGTTCAATCCCTCAGCCTTGGTAGGAGGTGTTCAATCCCTCAGCCTTGGTAGGAGGTGTTCAATCCCTCAGCCTTGGTAGGAGGTGTTCAATCCCTCAGCCTTGGTAGGTGGTGTTCAATCCCTCAGCCTTGGTAGGTGGTGTTCAATCCCTCAGCCTTGGTAGGTGGTGTTCAATCCCTCAGCCTTGGTAGGTGGTGTTCAATCCCTCAGCCTTGTTAGGTGGTGTTCAATCCTCAGCCTTGGTAGGTGGTGTTCAATCCTCAGCCTTGGTAGGTGGTGTTCAATCCCTCAGCCTTGGTAGGGGTGTTCAATCCCTCAGCCTTGTATCCAGCCTTGGTGAGTGTTCAATCCCTCAGCCTTGGTATAGAGGTGTTCAGTATACCTCACCTTTGTAGGAGGTGTTCAATCCCACAGCCTTGGTAGGAGGTGTTAATCCCCGCGAGTCAACTCTGGGTCAATCCCTCATGAACAACCCTCAGCCTTGGTAGGAGTGTTCAATCCCTCCCGCGATGTCCAATCCCTCAGCCTTGTAGGTGGTGTTCCAATCCCCAGCCTTGGTAGGTGGTTCAATCCCTCAGCCTTTAGGTGCAATCCTCAGCAGTGGTGTCCAATCCCCAGCCTTGTTAGGTGGTGTCAATCCTCAGCCTTGTTAGGTGGTGTTCAATCCCTCAGCCTTGTTAGGTGGTGTTCAATCCCTCAGCCTTGTTAGGTGGTGTTCAATCCCTCAGCCTTGTTAGGTGGTGTTCAATCCCTCAGCCTTGTTAGGTGGTGTTCAATCCCTCAGCCTTGACATAGCAGCTGTACGGCTGATACCATCACTATAACAACAACAACAGTGGCCACATTATATATTCCGAGTCACACTCTCGTCACATCCCCACTACAGAACCACACACCCCCACCACAGAGCCACACACCCCACCACAGAGCCACACACCCCACCCCAGAGCCACACATCCTACCAGAGCCAAATACCCCACCCCAGAGCCACACACCCCACCACAGAGCCACACACCCCACCACAGAGCCACACATCCTACCAGAGCCAAATACCCCACCCCAGAGCCACACACTCACTACAGAGCTACACTCGCACCCCAGAGCCACACTCACACAACACAGCCACATCCCCATCACCAAAGCCACACCAAATCTACACAAAGGTGGCATACAAATTTACCTGTTATCTCTAAAAAAATATTTTTATATACGTATTTCTTTATAACTTTTCTTTCGAATCCTTTACTCTCTCTCTTTCTCTCTCACGAGGTGTATATCTCTCAGCGTATATACACTGAGAGTTTACTTTTAATCCTACTTTAGAGATTCAAGTATTCTTGACTGGTGATAAGTTACTCATAGCCTTAATGACCCTCGTGTAGTCGATAGGCATCAAACCTCATCTCTCTCTCTCACTCTACTGGGATTATTCACGTGTGCCATTTCATCTCTGGGTCTTCAAGAACCAGGGAAGGCTCTTCCTTGGCGTAGTTATTAGAGCTGGCAATCGTGGTGTCGTCTCTGGTGTTGTCAGAACCTCCACACCAGGAGTTGCTGGCGGCAATTGTCGAGTCGAATACCACTGCTTGCACGAGGAATGTGGAGGAGGAGCAAGAGGAAGAAGAGAAAGAAGAGAAAGATGAGGATTAGGAGAGGCATGGGATATCTTTTTCTTTTCTCCTTGAGGTTGAGATGCTGAGCATCACCAGCAACAGCAGCAGCAGCAACAGCAGCAGCAGCAGCAGCAGCAGCAGCAGCGGCAGCAGAAGCAGCAGCAGCAGCGGCAGCAGCGGCAGCGGCGGCAGCGGCAAGGGCAGCAGCAACAGGGCGAACCTTGACTCGACACATCGTGGCAACTTGAGTCGTCAGGATCTACACATTACTCTCTCCTCCCCACTTTATAAGGTTGAGCTTCTGGTGTGCATTATTCATGGAAGAGTGGGAAGGAGGGAGGTATGGGGAGGGGAAAGGAAGAGAGAGGGAAGGAGGAAATAGAGAAGGGTATATGTGACTTCCAACATGAGAGGTGACGGAAGAGGAGATGGTGACGGCTTTAATTGACCGTGAAAGGGAGAAAAGGGAAAAAAACGGGAGAGAAGGGGAGGGGAAGAGAAAGAAATTGGTAAGGTGAGATCAGAATGGAACAGGAGAGGGGACATTGGAGGAGAAGGGGAGGTAACAGTAAGGAAGGGGAGAAAGGAAAGGGTGAAGAGCGCCAACGAAAGAATGTATAAGAAAGGTAGGAAGACAGGGGTCAGGAACGAATGTTGCTGAGGGAAGAGGGTAATTAATTAAGGCAAAATGAAGTAAGGTAGAATGAGAGATGAACTAGAGGGAGGGACAGGAGAAGTGGGGAAAGGAAGAAGAGAAAACGGAATATATAAGATAAGAAAAACAAAGTGAGTGAAGATTCTAGTGTGAGCAAAACATGCAACACATGTACAACATGCAACACATGTACAACATGCAACACATATACAACATGCAACACATGTACAACATGCAACAGGTACAACATGCAACACATGTACAACATGCAACACATGTACAACATGCAACACATGTACAACATGCAACACATGTACAACATGCAACACGGGTACAACATGTACACGGTAAATGCAACACATGTACAACATGCAACACATGTACAACATGCAACACATGGTACAACATGCAACACATGTACAACATGCAACACAGTACAACATGTAAGGTACAACATAACACATGTACAACATGCAACACATGTACAACATGCAACACATGTACAACATGCAACACAGGTACATGCTACACGGGTACAACATGCAACACATGTACAACATGCAACACATGTACAACATGCTACACGAGTACAACATGCAACACAGGTACAACATGCTACACGAGTACAACATGCAACACAGGTACAACATGCAACAGGTACATGGTGGGCAAAGGAACCGAAACTTTCAAAGGTAGTATCAAGGTATCAAAGGTACATCACACAGGTACAACATGCAATACAGGTGTAACATGCTACACAGGTACAGCATGCAACACAGGTGTAACATGCTACACAGGTACATGCTACACAGGTACATGCTACACAGGTACAACATGCACACAGTACAACATGCAAACAGGTACAACATGCTACACGAGGTACAACATGCAACACAGGTACAACATCTACACGGCAACATGCAACACAGTATACAGCAATGCTACAGGTACAACATGCACAGTCATCACACAGGTACAAACATTCTCCCTGCCTATTAAGAAAGAGCCATCGTCTAAACAGAAATGGTATAGGGCGTAGTTAACGACACAACATTCTCAGTAATGAAGGCAAGTCTCCCTAAGATGAGTCAGGGGCGTGGGCCTGCTGCTCTGCCACTGACAACATAATTGACCTTAACATCGTAGGTGGTATTAAGATGCTGAGAAATGAACCGAATATTGTTGAAAAGTAAATCTTGCTAAATGTCTTAGAAGTGTAAATAAGACACACAATGCGGGTAAATTGAAAAGTTCCTCGAGTATGCAAAGTCTTCACATTATAATGACGTGACTCGCATTATGTCTTATTTAAACACCGTGGGAATAAGACATGTCTAGAAACACAGATTCAAATAGCCGACAAAAACCTGTAATGATACTGGATCCCATAACTGTGCCATTATAGAGAACAAGAGCACTTAAATCCTCCATGGAAAATGCATTCATATGACCTTATATTCATCAAAACGCCGCCCCTCCCTCCTCTCCCCTTCTCAAGAACCACATAGCCAATAATACATTGATTCAATTTATTGGTAAGGAAACTAACCTGTCCAAGAAATAATATCCCGCCTAAATATCACAGCCAACACACACACACACACACACATATATATATACTGATGGCTGTAAAGACAAATCCACAGATAGGACTGCATCTGCTCCAGTTGTCAATTTCACGAAGAACTATAAGAACCACGTCGAGTTAGGCACAAGAACCAGGAACTGAGCTTCTGCCTTACAAACTCATCCGCTGTCCTGATGACAATCACGGGAAAGCGCTAAACGAGCAGGAGCCAGACACAGGGCCTGTGGAATGGGTCGCAATCAAACTTAATCGAGGAAGGAAAGGGCAGCACCAACTCGTTAAATCAGAGCCCTTCACCAGAATCAGGGCCACCCTTCCCTCTTGAAAAGCGCTTTGAACGAGTCCTGGGGCGAGACTCACAATCACTTACCACACCAACCAGCCGTGACTGGCTATAACGTCTTCACTAAAGACACCATCCGAAACAAGCTTACATTAATCCAATATATTGGCAACTTACTACACGATCCTGAAATCCAAAAACAATACGGAGAAACACACGAATCCGTGAAACGTTGAAGTTCACTGCAACGAAGACACGGAAACAACGAGGTACAACAACGGAAACAACGAGGTACAACAACGGAAACAACGAGGTACAACAATGGAAACAACGAGGTACAACAATGGAAACAACGAGGTACAACAACGGAAACAACGAGGTACAACAACGGAAACAACGAGGTACAACAACGGAAAAAATGCGGTACAACAACGGAAACAATGCGGTACAACAACGGAAACAATGCGGTACAACAACGGAAACAACGAAGTACAACAACGGAAACAATGCGGTATAAGAACTGAAACAATGAGGTACAAGAACGGAAACAATGAGGTACAACAACGGTAACAACTAGGTACAATAATGGAAACAACGAGGTACAACAACGGTAACAACGAGGTACAACAACGGAAACGAGGTACAACAACGGAAACAACGAGGTACAACAACGGAAACAATGCGGTACAACAACGGAAACAATGCGGTACAACAACGGAAACAACGAAGTACAACAACGGAAACAATGCGGTATAAGAACTGAAACAATGAGGTACAAGAACGGAAACAATGAGGTACAACAACGGTAACGACGAGGTACAACAACGGTAACAACGAGGTACAATAATGGAAACAACGAGGTACAACAACGGTAACAACGAGGTACAACAACGGAAACAACGAGGTACAACAACGGAAACAACGAGGTACAATAACGGTAACAGCGAGGTACAACGGTAACAACAACAGAAACAATGAGGTACAACAACGGAAACGAGATACAACAACGAAAACAACGAGGTACAACAACGGAAACAACGAGGTACAACAACGGTAACAACGAGGTACAACAAAGGTAACAACGAGGTACAACAACAGAAACAATGAGGTACAACAACGGAAACAATGCTTTACAACAACGGAAACGAGGTACAACAACGGAAACAACGAGGTACAACAACGGAAACAATGAGGTACAACAACGGAAACAATGAGGTACAACAACGGCAACAATGAGGTGCAACAACGGAAACAATGCGGTACAACAACGGAAACATACAACAACGACCTCCCTAACATACCTTAGGAAATACACACCCACGAAGCCAAAATCATAAGTTGAAGTTAAAGGCACAAGTTGCACAACAAACTTTCACTGGAACAACGTTTCACTCTTGTGTAGAGCTTTATCAAGTCGCCATGACTTGATATAGCTCTACACAGAGCGAAACATGACTGAGAAAGTTCTACACAGAGCGAAACGTTGACCCGAGAAAAGTTCCTTCTGCCAACATCTGTGGCATTAGTAAAACACGATGTTAAAATAGTGGGGTGACTACACTACCCTTAATGTAGTGGGGTGACTACACTACCCTTAATGTAGTGGGGTGACTACACTACCCTTAATGTAGTGGGGTGACTACACTACCCTTAATGTAGAGGGGTGACTACACTACACACCTCGTTATAACTACAGCTCTGATAAAAACTCTCCCCGTTCCTTCTCTCTCTTTTACACAGGATTTAACAAAGTGAGGTAAGGATTCCTAACTTTATTTACAAGCTAAGAGTTGTTACCTAAAGCAGCTCATTTGAAAGCCTTTTTATTGTTTTGAGGCATGCAAATATGAAACAGGATGAAGTTGGAGCCATCTGTGGGCCAGCAATTTTCATTTGGTCAACTGACTCTCTCTCTCTCTCTCTCGTGTTAGCGTTTAGTGGGCAGAATGGTGATTACGAAAGATTTAATTAGCAAATGCTATCTGCCACTCTACACCTGGATGGAGAATATTATTAATTTTCTCATTACCCTGAGGCTATTATTACTTTCTGGGAGAGAGAGAGAAAGAGAGAGAGAGTCTTCCACTAGGAATTTAAATAAAAGGAAGTAAAAAGAAAGAAAAGGAGGAGTTGGGGAATAATTTCGTATCACTGGGAGAGAGAGAGAGAGAGAGAGAGAGAGAGAGAGGAAAATAGGGGGTAACTGGAGGAAGTGGGTGGGGCGAGGAAAAGGTAAATGGGTAAGAGGAGATCAGGGGATGAGGGGAAAAGTGTGTGGAGAAGGTGGAAGTGTGTGGAAGGGGAGTAAAAGAGGAGAGTGGAAGGGGGGACGTGGAGGAGGAGTGATTGATACGAGGTAATGATCCCCGTAAAAAGAGGGGAGGAAGGGGAAAGGGGAGGGGTGAGGGAAGGGGGCGCCATTTGCGCGATGCTTCCCTCGTTCTTCCTCAATTATGCTGGTTAATGTTTATACCCGGCTTGATGCAATCACCACAAATTCCATTTACCTGCGCAGACGAGGCCATAGAGCGCAGCGCAGCGTACCTCCCAGCGCTGACCTGATGGGATAATAAAAAAAATGACCACAGTGACCCCCTGCAGTAGTCCATGCAGTGACCACCGCAGCAGTGACCACCGCAGCAACTACTATAACAGTGAGTCTCATCACAGAATACCAAGAGAGGAATCTTATGATGAGGTTCAGAACCGCTGTCAGGTCACCAGTGAGGACTGCAGCCACCTGTGAAGGTGTCAACAGCACCCAGCCTCGCTAGGTTACTGCATTAAGAGCGGTGTGTAACAGTATCACCATCAGCATGGAACGTGATATTCACAGCACTAAGACCCACACACAGCATCAAAGGGCGTGCAATAGACGCTTGTACCGCACCAAAACACGTGTTCAAAACATCCATACCTACAGGGCCAGGAGCAATGAATCGACCCCTACAAGCACAACTAGGTGAAGCTCCAGCATCAACAGACATGCTGTTACACGTTAACACAGGTACAAGTGAACAACACAGATCTCTCTCACTGCCCAACAAATAACTTCTTGGCATTTTTAAAGGTCGTTGCATTCAATCAGACAGGCAATTATGTATTCCAGATTAGTTATTAACAATATGCCTCCTGGATGGTGGCAGGGAAATGTCACTTGTGGAGCTTGACGACTCTGGTGGCTGCTTGTCATAAATACAATAATGTACTAACCTTTCAATCTTCTCCCGGAGATGAATGAAGAAGAGGTTGAAGAAGGTAAACCTGAAAGCCTTGAAGAGGACCAGAGGAGACATGGTAACTAGGCACAAAACTGCAAGAGAAAGTTAGACTCTTTGAAGTAAGAGGAGAAGACGAGGTATGATGATGCTAGGAAGTATTTCCTTCATCTTGGATTGGCTGAAAAGTGGAATGAGTTGAATAAGAAAGTGGTGAATGATAATTCGATTATCAACTTCAAGAGTAAGTGTGATAAGAATCAAAGTGACAGAAACCAGTACCTTCAGAGATGGGGTAAAGAGTTCAGTATAAACGCACGCACGCACACGCACACAAACACAAAGAGTGAACAGGCGGGGCCAGGAGCTGAGTTTCGACCCCTGCAACCACAATTAAGTGAGTACAATTAGGTGAGTACAAACACACACACACACACGCCATTTAACTACATTACTAAAGAACTGTAAGATCAACCTAATAACCGCACAGGTAAACTTTCAGAAATTTCGAGGCCATTTTGGATTCCCGCGAACCCATTAAATTTGCATACTGGTCAGAAGGCACTGATATAACCTCGACCTTCTTAATTGGCTCGGGGTGGGCAGCAGGCGGCTCTTCTACATTACAGGCTCACACACAGTGGGTGTGTAGACCCTTTATGAGGTGAGAGAAGTGGATGATAGAGAGGGTTAGTGGCAGTAACAACCTAACACGTAGCACAACTACCTGGCTTGCGGTTCACTACTCAAGTAAGCCTTGTACCACAAGGGCCAGTATCATTATCACATTCATGGGGATACGCTAAACACATGGGGGTCATACAGAGCCTGAGGAAAGGGAGTTAGTCAGGGATCGTGATGTCTATATACACCGCTCCGAGCTGAGAGCACAGTAGAACCCTTGATAACGGTGACAGGTATGTCAGGGGCAAACCAATTTCTCCAAATACGTTATTTAAGTCTAGTGGCACAAGAGAGAAAGGGATGGGTGAAGGAAGGCAAATGTAATGGTTGCAATGTGACTTTGTAAATGTTCCAAGTCGGACGGAAACGTCGTTGTGCGGGATATTTGAGTATACACTCTCAAGTGTGGCATCGAATGAGACGATAATTGTATGTGCTCAGATTACACTAGCCTTAATGTGGGGCAGGTATTGTTAACTGTGCTAGACGATCATTGAACCTCGTGGTCAACGATATAACACCGACAATGACCAGACACTAAAAACAAATCCCATTAACCAACACACAGCTTCTAGGAAAGAGGTAAACATTTTCAACATTGGTGAAATTATTCAACATAAGAGTGTAAACATTTTCAACATTGGTGAAATTATTCAACATAAGTGTCAACATTTTCAACAGGCTGTGGTGGATATATTATTATTATTATTATTATTATTATTATTATTATTATTATTATTATTATTATTATTATTATTATGTGGTGGATATGTGGGCCAGCAGGCCGCCAACAGCAACAATCTGTTTGACAAGGCAATGAACAGAGAAGCTTGGCTCCTCTCAAAACCGGTCACGGGTAACCAGATAAACCACAACATCAACCAACACAGAGAGTAGGTAGCTTCAAGGTAAACATTTTAAACATCCATCCACATATAAAAATAACATTCGCGGGGACGGACCATTTGAAATGTTAATAAATGTCACCTGGAGCGAAATGTCATTATTTTTTCCATGTAAATTTAATACGAACATCGCCTTGACACCTGGGAACTTCAGATGCGATGCAGTGATTACATTATTATTATTATATTGGGAAACACTAAACCCGTGAGGGTCATACAGCACCCTGGGAATGGCAGGCAATGAGTTTCGATCCAAGGAAGGGAAAGACAGGTCCAATTCCTTGGATCAAGAGCCCCCTTACCAGCATCAAGGACCCTCCCATAGGTTTATATTTAAATATAAAATCATGTAAGACTGGCGGTCTTAACCTACACGAGAATAAGGTGTGTAAAATCTCTTATATTCTCAAGCCTGGAAGCCTACTCCCGGAGCCTGGCCATGGCCAAGGCTCGTCTGCTACTTGCCTGCTCAACCAGGCTGTCGCTGTTGGTGGCCCGCTGGCCCACATATCCATCAGAGCCTGGTTGATCTGACATTTACCTGGAGAGGGTTTCGGGGGGTCAACGCCCCAGCGGCTCGGCCTGAGACCAGGCCTCCTGGTGGATCAGGGTCTGATCAACCAGGCTGTTACTGCTGGCCGCACGCAAACTGACGTACGAACCACAGCCCGGTTGGTCAGGTGCTTGGTGGAAGTATTCGGCCAGTTTCATCCTGAAGACGTCTTACACTTGTCCCAGCAGTATTTCTGATATTTTATGGTAAGATTTAAAATAGTCCTGAACCATGAATGGTAATACAGTGTTCTCTTATTGTGTCCACGGCGCCCCGAGTTTTCACTGAGTTTCTTGTACACTTCCTACCATATCTCTCACTCTAGTGTGTTATTATGACAGTGTACAAATTTGGGACTAAGTTTTTAAGACAAAGATCGCAGTCAGCAGGATTTGAACCCACTACAGGAAGACTGGCAAAGGTTCCCAAGTGACGCTCTTCTCCACTCAGCCACAAATGTCACAGTGGACAAGAGCGTCACTGGGGAACCTTGCCAGTCTTCCTGTAGTGGGTTCGAACCCTGCTGACTGCTACTTTTTCTCTGTATATACCTGCTTGTTTCTGCCTGGTGCACTATATGTGTGTGTGTGTGTAAACAAGAAGTCATGTAACCGTAACTTAAATCCTATTGGCCGCCCCCTCACCTCAAAGTGTTGCCAGACACGCAGCATCTTCTATCCGTCCTCCTTGCTTCCCATAATCCCGAGGTGTCAATTGTCGTCGCCTCGTTACCCTGGAGGTGGCTTGCTGGCAACACCTTTCCCCACAAACCCACCAGCTTCAAGTTAGTCTGGAAATTGGCAATCTTCACTCAGCAAATTAGATTTTCTGACAGAGTTCTGATTACCTGATGTTGTTGTTGCTGCTGCTGCTGATGCTGGATGTCTTACGTGAGGAATTAACACCACAAGTTCGTCTATATCGTGTTTTCTTTCTTTCCCGGACATCACAAGTGTGCGCGTTAGAACAGGCGTAAGGATTTTCAACTGTGTATTTCGGGGGACTAACTTCAACTCTCAGAGAGTATATACACATAAAAGCGTGTGTATCTCAGTGTATATAAACAGAGAGGTGTGTATCTCTCAGTGTATATACTCAGTGTATATATACAGATATATCTCTCAGTGTATATACACTAAGATGTGTGTATCTCAGCACATACACACCGTACGTATACTTCAATTACCTTCTTTGCGCGAAAAATTATTGCTTAGTGTATAATATACATCAATGGCCTAGTACAGTCAACAGTCTTTAAACCTAACAAGCCAAATGAGCTCGTGTCA